>JBBPBX010028294.1:0-5000 GCA_038048925.1 Garcialebias charrua
TATTTGGAAAATTTTATTTTGAAAAGCAGAGTTACGCAGTTTCCGTTTTCCGGTTTTACTAGCTGCGTCCTCTGGACATTCAAAAAACAAAACAAAACTGTACAACTTACTGTTACTGTGTGTCCTGTGAACGCAGTTCTACGTCGTAAACAAATACGTACGGAGGACGGACCGAGCTGGACGGCGGTTTTACAACGCAAATGCAATGCAGAGTATGGAGGAGGGATGGAGGAACGGCTTCACCAGCATACCAGTAGGTTATTAACTCTTTTTTCCGTTCATAACGGCTCCCAAATGTATGTGTGTTTTGATAATTATGTAGGGTACTGTGTTAGGATAGGCTAAGTGCTTGGTAAAATACAGTACTGTACGTATAAGGTGAAGTATTTACGTATGTTCCGACTTATGTCGAAATTTGGGTTACAATGCAGCGCAGGAACGGAACTCCGTCGTAAGGCGGTGACTGCCTGTATTGCTGTTAATTTTTCACTGTGTAACTTTACAAACAGCACTACCATACTAAATTTTAGCTCAAAAGCTGAAGAAATGACGAAGTGGCTAAATGTTTGAGCCATTTTTCTCTATACTAAAACCCTTTAGCTGTAGGGGATTCTTGAATAAATTCTTGCATTGTACCAATGACTGGTTCACTAGATATTTTGCTAACAGACAGTTAAAGCACATGTTGAGCTTGGTGATATATTTTTCAAAAATAACTGGAGTTTAATGAGTTAAAATGGCTTCCAAAAGATTTTTGAGACCATGTACCATTTTTTCGTAAAAGTCGCACCTTTTTGCATAAATTTGCAAGTCCTGCAATTTATACACAGAAGCATCTATTATATGTGTCTATTATATGTGTCTATTATATGTGCTGCAACACATTGACATTGATGTTGGCACATTGCTTATTTTTCAAGTTATCAAGCTCACAAGGATAAAATATTTATACATTTATGGTGGCAGCCATCTTGGATTTTGACGCGGCAACCCAATTTCTAACCAGTCTTTCGCCTGAACGTAGCAACACACCAAACTGGGAATCTGTACCACATTTATTCTTCAAGTCATCATGTTCACAACATGCACAAACACACAGACGGACAAACGGATGGAGGGCATTTCCTGTTTTCCCTTTTTGCTCCTTGATGGGAGACAATAACAACAGAAACCCATGTTGAGAAACATTTCTGCTGAATTTAAAGCTAGTCTTACTGATTTTAATTCTTTTAAGCTCATTCATAATGACAGTTTCTGAACATTAACCTTGACATTACAGCTGTCAAATATTTTGATTGCCATTACTTTTATTTCTGCAGTTTATTTAGTAAAACAATCAAATAAAAGAAAATATCAGACACAGATGTGAGCGGTGCATATCTGACTTTACTCATATCCACCAAAATATAAAATCACCACCTTTACCCCTCATGCTGGTCTACTTTTAAAACGAACACATTTTTATTATATTCTTATAGCGTTTAAAGTTTTTGCCTTCACGTTCCCACTCCACTCGTTTCAAAACCAGTGCCACGCTTGCTAACTGGGATTTTATGAGCCGCTGTCAAATAGAAAATATTTATCTCTAAGAAGCACTAACCTTGATTTATCTGAACAGTATGTAATCAACATTTTTTTAATATGGTCAAATTTATCTCAGAACTTTATTGACTTTAGTAAATCAGCTTTATAGTGTTTTATTTTATTGAAAGGGTTTTATGAATAAGATTGAGTAGAACAGCGGACAGAAAAACTACTTGGTGAGATTTTATTGATGCTGAGAGCAAAAAAAAAAAAAAAGACGAGCTAGATGGAATAGTATCAAATAAATTGTGAAAACAAGCATCAGCTATGTATGAAATTTAAAATGAAATAAAGATTATACAGAGGCAAAAGTCTCATCGAACACATCTGCTGAGTGAATTACCCCAATTATTGCTTTCTGCTACACAAGGCGGGTGATCATGTTACTGCCTGTATTTGTTATTTCTCATGAATCAGCAGCTTTTAAAGGGGACCACACATGCAAAATTCACTTTTTAATGTTTTTTTACTCAACTTTGGGTATGTACTTCATAAAAAACAGTCCTAAGGCCAAAGAAATGCACCCAGTGGTTTATTTACTCTAAGTAGATTTATTTGTCTGTGATAAAAACGGTTCGTTTCTCACTTCCTGCGGTTTGTGATGTCACAAACCGCAGCCAATCTGCCACAACCCACCCCAACCTGAGTCCAGCCCCTCACCTAGCAACCCCTGGTTAGGCTCCACCCACTTCTGTATTAAAAACATGACTGTTGTTTTTCATGATTTCATCTCATCTTTTGTTTATATTAGGGATGCACCGATCCACATTTCTCACTTCCGATCCGATACCGATACTTATTAACTCAGTATCGACCGATACCGATACTTTCCCGATCCGATACTGTTCAGGTATTTGACTCTGTATAATGAAACTTTTGCACCCAAACTATTCATTTTAACATTGTGTGAGATAAACCCAATGAAGACACTCTTAAGCCTTACAATAGGGCTTAAGAGTGTCTTCATTGGGTTTATCTCACACAATGTTAAAAAGGGCAGTCACAGATTGTGATTGAACACAAGTGCTCTTTGAAGCTGGATCGGAAAAGTATTGGCAGGTTTGATCCGATACCCGATACTTAAATAATGCTGGTATCGGATACCGATACAGATACTGGATCGGATCTGCCCCATCCCTAGTTTATATGTTATTAATTTCATGTGTACAGCACTTTGTTGCAGCTGTGGTTTTTTAAATGGCTTTATAAATAAAGTATAATTGTTATTTTTATGTTTTAGTTCAATTTTTAGTGTATTTGCGATCGCTCCCAACGCGCAGCCGGCAAAAATTAAACGAGCGGACCCCCGGCGTAGGGACCGGCGGCAACGGGACACTGCTTCTGGCGCGATGGAGCGGAGCTTCAACTGTACAGCCTCGCAGCAGCCTCGCAGCAGCCTCGCAGCAGCGAGGACCTTCTCCTTACGGATTAATTTACGGGAGACACTTGGTGAACTTTGTGTTGTCTTGACTGGAACAGCGATAACTCCCAAAATCTCCGCGTGCAACGAGCGGAGCTGGCGAACACCGGAAGAGGAACAAGCTAACATTAGCATCGGATTCGGGTGGTCTAATGCTAAAAGGAGCAGCAAATTGCGGCGCGCTCAGACGGGTTTCGGTAAGTTATCTTAAGCTAGCACTAACAGTAAGTCAAATGAGTAATAAAAAAAGAGCTAATTTTAAAACAACAACACATTACAGATACTGGCTGTTACAGAGGGCGTAAACAGATCGTTGAAGGGCGTGGACTTCAGAACTTGTATCAGAAACCGGTCGTTCAAAACGAAAGTTAAAAATGGCAGAATTAAAAAGGGTATAATTAATTATCTAAGAATTATTTTGTGTATTAAAATGAATTAATATTGTCAAGATAGCACACAGACATAACATAAAAATTTTAAAGACCTATATGTGGTCCCCTTTAATAAAACTCAAACATTAATCTTATTAACTTCACAAGTCTGCCTGATTTAAGATGTCTGCCGCTTCAACCTTACCAAACACCAAAATGACTTTAACTCAGTCAGTGTTAAAGGGGACCACAGATGCAAAATTCACTTTTTAATGTTTTTTTTACTCAACTTTGGGTATTTACTTCATAAAAAAACAGTCCTTGTGCCAAAAAAATGCACCCAGTGGTTTATTTACTCTAAGTAGATTTATTTATTTTTGATAAATACACCTGGATTCACACTTCCTGCAGTTATTGACGTCACAAGCCGTAGCCAATCACCTCAAACCTGAGTCCAGCCCCTCACCTAGCAACCCCTGGTTAGGCTCAACCCACTTCTGTATTAAACACATGACTGTTGTTTTTCATGATTTCATCTCATCTTTTGTTTATATGTTCTTAATTTCATGTGTACAGCACTTTGTTGCAGCTGTGTTTTTTTTAAATGGCTTTATAAATAAAGTATAATTGTTATTTTTATGTTTTAGTTCAATTTTTAGTGTATTTGCGATCGCTCCCAACGCGCAGCCGGCAAAAATTAAACGAGCGGACCCCCGGCGTAGGGACCAGCGGCAACGGGACACTGCTTCTGGCGGATGGAGCGGAGCTTCAACTGTACAGCCTCGCTGCTGCCCTCGCAGCAGCCTCGCAGCAGCGAGGACCTTCTCCTTACGGATTAATTTACGGGAGACACTTGGTGAACTTTGTGTTGTCTTGACTGGAACAGCGATAACTCCCAAAATCTCCGCGTGCAACGAGCGGAGCTGGCGAACACCGGAAGAGGAACAAGCTAACATTAGCTTCGGATTCGGGTGGTCTCATGCTAAAAGGAGCAGCTAATTGCGGCGCGCTCAGACGGGTTTCGGTAAGTTATCTTAAGCTAGCACTAACAGTAAGTCAAATGAGTAATAAAAAAAGAGCTAATTTTAAAACAACAACACATTACAGATACTGGCTGTTACAGAGGGCGTAAACAGATCGTTGAAGGGCGTGGACTTCAAGAAACCGGTCGTTCAAAACGAAAGTTAAAAATGGCAGAATTAAAAAGGGTATAATTAATTATCTAAGAATTATTTTGTGTATTAAAATGAATTAATATTGTCAAGATAGCACACAGACATAACATAAAAATTTTAAATACCTATATGTGGTCTCCTTTAAAAAAATTGAGCTAAACCTTGGTGTGGCAGTAGCTGAGAGTCATCCCCAACACATAATCTGAGGTCAGAGTGAGCGCACCAATATCTTTGTTTGAAATGTTGGTGTTCAAGTTGGTGGGGGATATGAATTCAGTCAAAGAATGTAAATTAAAATTTGATTGGCTGTGGCATGGTGGCTCTGTTGTTAGAGCTGCCGCCTCTCAGCAAGAAGTTTGCCGGATCGAATCCAGGCAGAGGACCTTTCTGGGTGGAGCTTGCCTGTTCTCTCCGCACATGTGTGGGTTTTTATATAGTGATGGCTGGATG
>JBBPBX010028294.1:10000-11522 GCA_038048925.1 Garcialebias charrua
GAATGTTGAACAGCAATGGTAGAATTTAAACAATAGAAAAACATAAGAGAGAAATACAGAATGTTCTTTCTTTCTTTTTTTTAAACAAAGTATCAAAAACTAGCAAAACATTATAAGATGGTGATAAATGTGTATTCAACAATTATAAATGTGTATTCAACAATTATAGACCTATATCCTTGTTACCACAGTTTTCAAAAATTCTTGAAAAACTATTTGTAAACAGACTAGACCAATTTATAGATAAACAAAATATTCTAAGCAACAGTCAGTATGGGTTTAGATCAAAAAACTCTACATCAATGGCTCTCATGGAATTAATGGAACAAATAACTACTGCTGTCGATCAAAAACAACATTGTATCAGTATCTTTGTTGATTTAAAAAAAGCATTCGATACTATTGATCACACCATTCTCCTTGAAAAACTGAACAAATATGGTATTAGAGGACCAGCATTACAGTGGGTATCTAGCTACTTAAAAAATAGGAAACAATTTGTACAAATAAATGATGTAAGATCTGACCTCTGTAATATCACATGTGGAGTTCCCCAAGGCTCTGTACTTGGACCAAAGCTTTTTATTTTATATGTGAATGACTTGGTAAATGTGTCAGGACTCCTTAAATGTGTACTTTTCGCTGATGATACCACTTTTTTCTGTTCAGGTGAAGATATAGAACAAATGTTAGAATTGATAAAGACAGAATTTGTCAAGATACAAACTTGGTTTAAAATAAATAAATTATCATTAAATCTAGAGAAAACTAATTACATGATATTCGGTAATAAAAAGAAAACTGTTGATGTTCCACTCAAAATTGAGGATGTTGAGATTTGTAGAGTGAATGAGGTGAAGTTTTTGGGTGTTATCATTGATGACAAACTGACATGGAAACAACACATAAATTCTGTAAGAATAAAAATAGCTAAATCGATAGCAGTACTGTACAAAGTCAGAGACCTATTGAATGATAAAGCTCTGTATTTGTTGTATAACACAATCATTGTTCCACACTTAATCTATTGTATTGATGTTTGGGGGAAAGCGTGTAAAACAATCACAAAGCCTATTTTTGTATTACAGAAAAGAGCTGTAAGAATTATCACTAGAAAACATTACCGTCATCCATCAAGTACATTATTTTATCAACTAAAATTATTGAAGTTCCATGATTTGGTAGACTATAATATTTTATCAGTTATGTATAGAGCTCAAAATAATGCATTACCTTTAAATATCCAAATGCACTTTGTTAAAAGACAAAGTTGTTATAATCTTAAGGGAACAGAGTTGTTTGTAAAACCACAATTCAGAACCAGTTTGAAGGGACGTTCTACCTCAATCCAGGGAATTAGATTATGGAATGGCTTGGAGAATGTAGTTAAAAATGCCAAGTCAATGTTTACATTTAAAAAAATGATCAAAACAAATGTGTTAAAAAAATATATGTGAAATAACGTAATGTGTATTGTATTAGTTAGAAAATTAGAAAGAGTTAGTCATTTTGTACTGTTGGT
>JBBPBX010028294.1:15339-36674 GCA_038048925.1 Garcialebias charrua
TTATATGCATCACAAACAACAATGAGTCCAGCTACATGCAGGAGGTGGAACACATGGAGAGCTGGTGCAAGGAAAATCATCTTCACATCTATGTGAAGAAGACAAAGGAGATGGTAATGGACTTCAGAAGGAACAAACACACCTACCCCCCAACCCAAATGAACATAAGAGGATCTGCAGTGGATGTGATCTACAGCTACAGGTACTTGGGTGTGCACCTGACTGACAACCTCAACTGGGGCAACAACACCACCAGCCTGATCAATAAAGCTCATCAGAGACTCTACTTCCTAAGTAGACGAGCTGGTCTGAGTAGCTCAGTCCTCACCTTCTACAGGTGTGCAGTGGAAAGCATCATCTGCTCCAGCATAAACGTGTGGCATGGAAGCCGCACAGTTGCAGAAAGGAAAGCTTTGCAGAGCATGGTGAAGGCTGCACAGAAGACTGTTGGAGTCAGCCTCCCCACCATCACAGACATCTACACCTCCAGATGCAGGAAGAGAGCCACCTTCATCATCATAATAATAATAATAATAATAAACTTTATTTGTATAGCACCTTCCTACAATGCCTTGCATTGACCAAGGTGCTTAACAGGATAAAAAGATGAATAAACTGGAACAATAAATCAATGAAAATAGAATAAGAAACAACAGCAATAAAAGAAGGCAATGGAAATAAAAATGCTACATACTAAAATACCAAAAGTAATAAAAGTTACACACTGAAAGCTTTTTTGAACAAGTGGAAATAAAAAGGCAATGGAAATAAAAAATGCTACATACTAAAATACCAAAAGTAATAAAAGTTACACACTGAAAGCTTTTTTGAACAAGTGGGTCTTCAGTCTGGTTTTGAACAGAGTCAGATCAGAGGTGGCACGCAGCTCAAGGGGGAGGCTGTTCCAGGCTTTTGGGCCGGCAACAGAAAATGACCGGTCTCCCCATTGTTTGTACCTTGAGCGAGGCACCTCCAGCAGGTGTTGACTGGCAGAGCGTAAAGCTCTGCCGGGCTGATGGGCTTTCAAAAGTTCTGAGATGTACAGAGGAGCAAGTCCATTCAGAGCTTTGAAAACAAACAGGAGCAGCTTGAACTGTATCCTGAACTGAACCGGGAGCCAGTGTAGAGAGGACAGGACAGGAGTGATGTGTTCATATTTTCGTGTGTTGGTCAAAAAGCGCGCGGCAGAGTTCTGTACAAGCTGTAAACGGGAGATGGAGGATTGATTAATACCAACATACAAAGCATTACAATAATCAAGTCTGGAGGTCACAAAGGCATGGATGGCCTTCTCTAGATCACCACGGCTGAGAAATGACTTTACTTTAGAGAGCAGACGGAGCTGGAAAAAGCTGGTCTTGACAACAGAACTGATCTGTTTATCAAGCTTTAGGTTGGAGTCAAGCTGCACTCCAAGATTTCTGACCACCGGGTTGAAGTGGGGGAGGGGAAAACCAAAACTGGGACTGGGAAGGATGTTGTTGGTGTCATCAGGTGCACCAAATAAAATGCATTCAGTTTTATCTGTGTTTAGGTGGAGGAAGTTTTGAGAGAGCCAGTGCTTAATGTCATTTAAGCAGTTGACAAGAGTGTTTGAACTGAGTGAGGGGTTGGGAGTGACTGGCAGATAGATTTGTAAATCGTCTGCATACATGTGAAAAGACAGGTTATGACGTGCAATGATTGATCCTAATGGCAGCATGTAAAGAGAGAAGAGGACTGGCCCTAGAATAGATCCCTGTGGTACGCCAGAGGTCAGAGGGGTTGATGAAGAGGAGGACAGATCGCCTATCATGACAGAAAAAGTTCTCCCAGACAGGTAAGATTTGAACCACTCAAGCACAGCTCCCTGGAGGCCAACCTGCTGAGACAAGCGGTTGATTAGTACCTGATGGTCGACGGTGTCAAAAGCTGCTGAGAGGTCTAACATCACCAGCAGAGCAGGGTTTTTTGCATCCAGGGACAGAAGAATGTCATTCTGTACTTTGAGCAGTGCAGATTCAGTGCTGTGACGAGCTCGAAAACCTGACTGAAATTTTTCAAACAGGTTGTTGAGCTCTAGAAAAGATTGAAGTTGAATAAAAACAATCTTTTCTAGGACCTTTGATAGAAATGACAGATGGGAAACTGGTCTGAAATTAGAGAGAGCTGTAGGATCTAGGCCTGGTTTTTTGAGAAGAGGCCTGACCACAGCATGTTTGAAAGCAGATGGCACAAAACCTGAAGATAGACAGCTGTTAATAAATGACAAAACACAAGGACCAATTACATCAAAGGATTGTTTGAACATTTTAGTGGGAATGATGTCCAGAGAACAGTTAGTTGGTTTCATCAGTGGTGTCCCGCGTGAAATATGTCAAGATCAGACGAGGATGTTGTTTCTTCGTCGGACTCCGCAGCCGCGACGTCTGCCCAGCTGTTGCAGCCGACCCCAGCCGACTCTGCTCCCGTAGCGAGTGTTAAGCTCCCGGAGTTCTGGCAGAGTGACCCGGTTTCGTGGTTCCAGCACATCGAGGCACTCTTTCGCCTCCGAGGCGTGAACGCAGATGAAACCAGGTACTTCTTGGTCGTGTCAGCTCTGGATATGCAGTCAACCCGCAAAGCCATGCCGCTGCTGCGCGACCCGCCGCACGTGGACAAATATGGCGCCCTCAAAGAGTTTCTGCTTCGAAGGTACACTTTGACTTCAACTGAGAGGGCTGATAAACTGCTATCGCTGCCGGGTTTGGGTGACGGCACGGCTGTGAACATGATGGACAAAATGCTGTCGCTACTTGGTTCAGACGACGGGGGTTTCCTTTTCCCTCACATTTTCCTGCGCCAGCTTCCGTCGCAAGTGAGGGCTACTTTGGCCAATTCCCCTTGTTTATCTACCGGTGATTACCGGGGTTTGGCGGAGGAGGCGGACCGGGTCCTGCTGGCTACCAGACGGTTCGCGGTGCAGAGTACATCGGTGGAGCCGGAGCAGACGGAGATGGAGGAGCCAGCGGCGGTTTCAGCTGTTGGCGCGCGAACTCGGCGGGGGAGCTCCCTTTGTTTCTACCACCGGAGGTTCGCAAACAAAGCTAAGCGCTGCATCCCACCATGCGCATGGGTGTCGGGAAACGAGGAAGCCGGCGCTCAGTAGCAGCTGTGGGCGCTGGCGAGCGAGGTGAGCTGCTCTTCGTCACAGACTCCCTGTCAGGACGTCGTTTTCTGGTTGACTCTGGTTCCCAGAAGAGTTTGGTCCACCCTGTTGGACCTGAATTAGCAAGCCGAGGCAGTGGCCCACTGCTAACTGCTGCTAACGGCTCTCCCATTGGAACTTTTGGCACTAGACGGGCAACAGTTTCTTTCCATGGTCGTGAGTTTGAGTGGGATTTTGTTGTTGCCTCAGTGACTGTTCCTATTATCGGTGCAGATTTTTTATGTGCTCATGGACTGTTAGTAGATGTTGCTAACCGCAGACTTATTGACGCTGTAACTTTTGCAACTTTCCCATGTGTGTCTGGGGGGGCTGGGCCGCTAACTCATGCTAATGTTTTAGTTTCAGGAGATGTTTTTCAAGGTTTGTTGGCAGAATTCCCCTCTTTAACTACACCTGCTTTTTCCTCTTCAGAAACTAAACACGGGGTCGAGCATTTCATCCCTACTACGGGACCGCCCGTTTTCGCACGTGCACGCCGCCTCGACGCTGTTAAACTGGCCATCGCTAAAGAGGAGTTTGGTACCATGGAGAGGTTGGGTATTGTTAGACGCTCTAACAGCCCGTGGGCCTCCCCCCTTCACATGGTACCAAAAGCAGACGGGTCGTGGCGCCCATGTGGCGATTTTCGCCGTTTAAATAACGTGACGACGCCTGATCGCTACCCCATTCCGCACATTCAGGACTTTTCTGTTCGGTTGTCGGGTGCTTCCATTTTTTCTAAGGTGGATCTGGTGCGCGGCTACCATCAAGTCCCAGTGCAGTCCAGCGATGTACCTAAAACTGCAGTAATCACCCCCTTTGGGCTTTTTGAGTTCCTCCGCATGCCGTTTGGACTAAAGGGGGCAGCACAGACTTTTCAAAGGCTGATGGACTCCGTGTTACGTGGCCTCGATTTTGTGTTTGTCTATCTGGACGACATTTTGGTGGCCAGCTCGTCAACCGAGGAGCACCTGTTGCACCTGAAAGAAAATTTTCAGCGCTTGGATGCACATGGCTTGATCATTAATCCGGTTAAGTGCCAGTTTGGTTTACCGGTGATCGATTTTTTAGGTCATCGAATTTCCGCGCAGGGTGCAGTTCCATTGCCTGCCAAGGTGCAGGCGGTGGCAGAGTTCCCACGTCCTCTGGTGGTTAAAAAGTTGCAGGAGTTTTTGGGCATGGTGAACTTTTACAACAGGTTCATTCCCAATGCAGCCCATCTCCTGCAGCCTCTCTACGAGGCCCTGCGCTCGAGGAAGGCGACTGACACAGTGGTTTGGACCCCGGACCGGATCACTGCTTTTGATGGTGCTAAGTCCGCGTTAGCTAGCGCGGCACTCCTAGCCCATCCAGATTCAGAGGCCCCGATTGCGCTGACAACTGATGCTTCAGATATAGCTGTGGGGGCCGTTGTAGAGCAACGCGTTGGCGACGCATGGCAGCCGTTGGCATTTTTCAGCCGTAAATTGCGGGACTGCGAGCGCAAGTACAGCGTTTTTGACCGCGAGTTGTTGGCGCTATTCTTAGCTACACGGCATTTTCGTTTTTTGCTGGAGGGTCGTTCGTTTACGGCTTATGTGGACCACAAACCACTCACGTTTGCAATGTCTAAAGTTTCGGAGCCCTGGTCAGCGCGTCAGCAACGGCACTTGGCGGCCATTTCAGAGTTTACAACGGACGTCCGCCATGTGGCTGGAAAATCCAACTCAGTGGCAGACTGTCTGTCACGGGTGCTCGTTTGTCCTGTGCTCCTCGGGGTAGATTTTTCTGCCATGGCCGCTGACCAACCGGGAGACGCTGATATAACTGCCCTTCGTGCCGGCGTTTCAGGGCTTAAGCTAGAGGAGGTCAAATTGGGAGAGGGCGGTCCTTTGATCCTGTGTGACGTTTCCACAGGCCGGACACGCCCAGTGGTTCCATCAGGTTGGCGCCGCCGCATTTTTGACTCTGTTCACTCTCTCTCGCACCCAGGTGTGCGCGCGTCTGTGAAACTAGTCAGCGCACGTTTTGTGTGGCCTGGTTTACGCAGAGAGGTGAGGAGTTGGGCAGCGGCTTGCGTGGCTTGTCAGCGTGCCAAGGTGCACCGGCACACTAAGGCACCACTGGAACCATTTCCCATTCCAGCCAAGCGTTTTGACCACGTGCATGTGGACTTAGTTGGTCCCCTGCCCCCATCACGGGGTTTCACACACCTGCTTACAGTGGTCGACCGCACAACCAGGTGGCCGGAGGTCGTTCCTCTTTCTTCCACAACTACCTCCGACGTGGCTGGTGCGTTCCTCTCCACTTGGGTTGCCCGTTTTGGTGTGCCCTCGGACATCACTTCAGACAGAGGTCCCCAGTTTATTTCAGGGCTCTGGTCCGAGATGGCGCGCTCCTTGGGGGTGCAGGTGCATCGCACTACCGCCTACCACCCTCAGGCTAACGGGTTGGTTGAACGTTTCCATCGGTCTCTTAAGGCGGCGTTACGTGCTGCGCTAACAGACGTTGGCTGGGTGGAGCGTTTGCCGTGGGTGCTGCTTGGGTTGCGATCAGCTCCTAAGGAGGACCTCAACGCTTCATCAGCCGAGTTGGTTTTTGGTCAGCCTTTACGAATCCCAGGGGAGTTTTTGTTAGACGCTGCCGCTCCACGGTTCCCCGAAGCGGTGGACCCCTATTCGCAGAGTAGTCTTTTGGTTCCGGGTCCTGTGCACCATTGTTTCCCGCAGGCGTTTGTGCCCACAGCACTCCAGTCTGCCCGTTTTGTTTTTGTGCGACGTGACGCCCACCGTTCGCCCCTCCAGCCTCCGTATGACGGGCCGTTTCGGGTGCTCGAAAGGGGCGCGAAAAGTTTTGTTTTAGACATGGGTGGGCGTAGAGAGCTGGTTACAGTGGACCGCCTGAAGCCAGCCTATGTGTTGGCTGATGAAGAGGTGTTGCCGGCTCAGGTTCCTAGACGCGGCCGCCCTCCTGCTCGACCCCATCTTCCGTTTTCTCCCCCCAACTGTGTTCCTCCACCTGTGGCACAAAATGTTGTTCCTGCACGGGTGCCAGCTGTTTCTCCGCCCCCGAGTCGACGCAGTCGGTTCGGCAGGTTGATTAGGCCCCCTGTGAGAGACTGATATGTTTTGTATTTGCCCTTCTGGGTGTTCGGGGGGAGGCTGTGTGGTGTATGAGTAAGGTAATCTCTCTCACCCAGTAGGAGGAGCCAGCGAGTGGTTCCCCAGGTTTCCCCAGGGGGAGAGAAGAAGAGATGTTCGTGTGTGATTTCATTCATTCTGTTTCTGGTTTTGACGCTCGAAGGATTAAAGGCAACTGCTTGCAGATCAGTTTGTTTCTCCTTCTTCACACGCTACATCATGAAGGACCCCACTCACCCAGCACACACACGTTTAGCCCCGCTCCCCTCAGGAAGGAGGTTGAGGAGCATTAAATGTAGAACCACTAGACTGAGGAACAGCTACCCTGAGACGGTTAGACCCATAAATCTCTAACCAGAATAATCATTGTGAAAAATCACATCATGTTGCTGTGTTCATGCATGCTCATCTGCTCACACCGACTCATGTACGTGCTGCTGTTCAACAATGTTTAAATTTTTTTATCCTTTTAAATAATAATAATAATAATAATAATAATAATAATAATAATAATAATAATAATGAATTTAATTTATAACGCACTTTTCATTAATGAAAATCTCAAAGTGCTACAAAGTGCAACAAAATTAAATGTCAATAAAACAAGTGATAAAACAAGTAAAATCAATAACAGTATCAACTAAGATCAAAGATAGAATCATGAGGAGGCAGAGTATGCTCGGTTAAAAAGAAAGGTCTTCAAGCCGCTCTTAAAGTCAACCAGTGACTGTGGGGCTCTCAGGCAGTCAGGAAGAGAGTTCCACAGGCGGGGGGCAGCCACACTGAAAGCCCGGTCTCCCATGGTCCTTAATTTGGTTCTCGGAATGTGAAGGAGATTACTGTTCCTGTGACCGCAGAGACCGGGTGGATGAATATGGAACAAGAATGTCCTTTAGATAATCTGGTGAAGTTCTGTGTAAGCATTGATGTGCACTGCTGGGCAGCGCTAATCCAAAAATTTGTTCCGCTATTTCTAAAGCACTTATTGATTTATTTAGGTCCGCAATTTCAAAAGCACTTATGTATTAGCAATGCTAGCGGACGCTAATGCTAACACGCTAACCGCCATTTTGAACAGGGCAAATGGCGAACTACTTTTTTTAATCCAGCAGATTTGACCATTTGAACCGGTTAAGCTCAGAAAAACCTTGTGCTATAAAGTCAGCTAAGAAATATATTTTTTCTCAGCAAAGAAATAATTGTTTTTACCGTGTTTTCATGGAAAGTCCTTATCTTCTGTGGCCGTCGCGGCCGCCATTTTGAAGAGGGCAAATGGCGAACTACTTTTTTAAATCCAGACGCGTCGCGTAGGCCGCTGAGAAACATCCATAAGTTCACCCTCCATGTTAAAAACTCTTCGTCTGACTCTTCGAAAACAAGCAATAAGGCTGCAGAGTAACACACTGGCTGCTAACTGAGAGCGCTCGCTCTAGCAAAGAGACTGAGGGGACGCTTTTTTGTCACGGACCACATCCGGCGCTGACAGGATATGGTCTGTTAGCAGTCGTCCGGGCCCGTAAATAAGTTTTTTCGTTTTTACTGATAGATAATTAGTTATTATCGGTACTGCATTTTAAATAAAAATAGCGCAAATCCGCTTATGAATTATAAAAGTTAGTCAATCCGCTGTAAAGCTAACAAATTGTTTTGGTCCGTTGTAAGCGGATTAGCGCATTAGGGCTCCCCAGCGGTCTGGTGCCCACCTTTGTTGATATGTAATGAGAGCAGATCCCTTTCAGTCATGTCTCTCGGTGCAATGGGAATTGCGCCCCTGCGCGATTACCTGAAGGAATACACTCATGCCTTTACGGCAAGGGCGTCAGCGATGCGCCAGAGGCCCTACCCTCTGGGTATTTAAGCCGCTGACGCCCATCCAACTTTCTCTATTTGCCCTTCACTTCGCTTAAACCTGAACTACCTCTCTTCGCGGGACTTCTCTGTTGCTTCATCGCTCAACCAGAGGTGAGCTTGCTCCCTACATAGAGCACACAGATAATTATTCCTGTGTACTACTGGGCTAGCGAAAGCTAGTCTGACGCATTTTCTCTTAACCCAAAGTTTTTTCTTCTCCTCTCTCCACAGACTGCTTCGCTCGACGGCGCTAACTGCGTGAACAACCGCTACCCCTGCTAACTCGTAGCGGGCTAGCCAGCGAAAGCGACGCGACGGAGGAGACGTCTCAAAATAAAAGGAAAAGGATTTTGGAAGGACTCGCTCGCCTTATCTCGGACATGCCTCCGGAGAAAGGAAAGCGAAAGACAAGACTTCCAAGGAAAACCAGCAGGACGGCGAGCCCAACCTCGCGCGCCTGTCCTAGCGGATGCGGTTTCTCCCTCGCAGCGACGGACACCCACGAGGCCTGTCCCGTCTGCTTGGGGATGTTACACGCAAAAATGGCGCTGGATGTGCCCGACTCTTGCCCACACTGCAGCCAGATGCTGGAGGCGGTGAGGAGGCACCGGGCGGACTTCGTCGACAAGGCCATGGCGCCGCTGCAGCGCCAGCGGACCCAGACACCACCGAGCCCCTCACTCCCACGCCGGAGCTCGAGAACATAGCTCTGGATAACAGCACATGAGTCTCCCATGGTGAACTTAACAGTCAAATTCGACACTCGAGGCATGATGAACGAGGACGAGATCTCGATTTCAGCCTCAGGCGAATTTTCTGCAGAGGACGCAGACGTCGAATACGAGGAACAGGGAGAACATCTCACCCGCACCCCGGTACCTTTGCTCCCGGAGATTGACTTCTCCATCCCTGCTCTGTTCGACCTGTGTCACAGAGCAACGGACGTGCTACATATCCCATGGCCAGAACCTCTGCCTCGTCAACAGGTCACAAGGCTGGTAGGAAACTATTTTTACTCAAAGCAGCAGGCCGTCACGAGGCAAAGGATGCCCGTGTTCCCGGACTTCCTCACAGAGCTGACTCACACCTGGGCTCAGCCCAGAGCTAACATGCTGTTACCACTCTTGCAGTTTCTCGACGTGGACGGGATGAATGAGGTGGGAATAGCCAATGTGCCTCAAATTGAGGACATGCTGGTGTCTCACCTGGCTCCCAAGTCATCCGGGACAAAACCAACTCTCCCCATCAAAGCTTGTCGAGCTTCAGCTTCTCTGCTCGAGAAATGCTACAGAGCTCAGGGACTCGCGGCGCATGTGATGAACGCATCCGCGTTGATGCAAGCTTACCTGGCTGAAAAACTGCAGCAGCTCCAGGTAACGACAGACAAGCAAGCTGCCGCTGACTTGCTGGATGAAGCCCGCAGGGTAACAGACTTTGTGCTCCGCATGATGGGAACAGCTGCTGTTGCTCAAGGCAGAGGCATGGCTGAAGTGGTCATCGTGATACGCCATCTGTGGATGACCTTAACTGACCTCCCCGAGGGACAAAAGGTGCCTTTTCTCCACCACTCGATAGAACCGAGCAGGATTGTTTGGGAAAGCTCTGGATCAAATTCAGACCAAGCTGGACCAGAGGCGCAAACAGGCTGAAACTCTCTGGGTAGGCATTCCCAGGAGAACCTTCCCCCCCAGGGAGTCAGCTGGGGGCATACCTGTGCAGCCTCGACACCGCTCAGCAACACGTGCCCCACCGCAAAAGCAACCGGCGTACGAGGACGAGCATCGGCAGAGTCAACCGCCGGGCCCACCTCGAACCGAACACGCATGGAGCAAAAACAGGTTTGTCCCCCGCCAGGCGGTCAGACACAGGGCCTCCTCTGCGAACCAGGACACCAGACAAAAGCGTGCCTGATGAACCATGTCCACGTCTTGATTTTACATGATCACCCGCCCACGTGGTACGGGGAATTATCTTTTCATGTCCAGACTTTATTTGTAGCACGGTACAAAATGCTGGTAACTCTGTTGCTGTAGGAGTCCTGCAAACATCATGTTAGTTGCATGCACAAATCATGTTTTTCCTGCTGTGAGTGACATAAAGTCAAATATGTCGTTACACATGAGCACGAATAAAGCTAAAAAAAACAGTCACTCTCTGTTTTATTGACTCACAAAAACATAAAAAAAACCAAATACAATAACTTCAGCAGAACGGGTCCCTCTGGCCTGCCAGCCGACATAAAGGGAGGGAGCCATTTCCCCCCCTCCCTCACGGCTCACGGGGTGTTAGCCTAATCAATAAGCCCCAGCAAGGTGCCTCTCTTCTGTCTTTAGCGGATAGGCCCAGAGACGTCTGCAAGCAGGCCCCACACTCCTCACAGAGACAGGTGAGGGGGTCACGTGCTCCAGCTCCCACTCCGTTGTGAACCACGGGGCAGACAATACACAAACCAGGCAAACACGTGACACGTCCGCGCCCCAGGGATGCGCGCAGACAGAATCTGATGACCCACCTTCTTGGACACCCATTCAACGGCTCCCAGTAAGGGTCGGGGGCCACGGCAGAAGCCCACAGGCTACCACCAGCTTCACACGTTCACAAAGGCGATTGTGATCAAACTGCTGTGTGTGTAAACAAACCAGGGCTGAATCAGATTCCTCTTCCTCTTAATAAAAGGGAACTGAGCTCTCTGTCACCAACCAATTTAAAGTCTGCCAAGCACAAAGTACCATCTCCACGTTCTCACAATGCAGCTGTCCTCTTATCATTGATGGGCGACACGCAATGTTCAAGCAGTGATCCTGCAGCACGTGACCGTACTCACTGTGCTGGTTCAGTTCTGCTCTTAAACGATATCCCTCCACCGGGTGAAACACAGACCCCGGGCGGTTTGTCTGGCTCCAACGCTCTGTTAAGGCCAGAGACCAGTAAACCAGACCTAACCAGGAAACGGGTTGGGGTCAGGAGATCTGCTCGCTTACAAAACTCGCAGCTCCTCAGTCCCATGACCCCTAACAAGAAGAGGAAAAACAGACATTCTGTTCCACTTTTGTCTAATAATGACAACAAATTGCCTTTGCCCTCAAACACTCTCGATCAGAGTAGTATGGCAGCACATCTGCAAAAAGGCCCTCTCCCTAACATGGTTGACCCTCAGGGGATCACAGAATCCAGGGCCCTTGGAGGAGAACTGGTTCCACCAACTGCTCCTCTTCAGGGACACACCACATCACCAGAAGGAGCAGTCTCGCCACTTAGGCTGGGAGCTGTGAAAAAGTTCAGCTTGGTAGCAGAAAGGAACAAGCTGGTGGCATCAGGCCTGCCAGAAAATGTGGTAAAAACCATTCAAAATGCCCGAGCTATGTCAACACAGTCTCTTTACGCACAGAAATTGTGTATTTTTGGAGCTTGGTGCACAGAAAGAAATATTATTTCTTATTCATGTGACCTGGCTCAGCTCCTGACTTTCATTCAGGACTTACTGGAAAAAGGTTGTTCTTTCTCAACAATTAAGGTGTTCTTATCAGCAATTTCAGCCTGTCACGAAGGCTGGGGAAACAGGACTCCTGGCGCGTATCCAATCATAATAAGATTTATGAAGGGTGTGCTAAGAACGAGACCCCCCAGCAGGATCCTGACCCCTGGTTGGGATCTTAGTCTAGTCTTGGGGGCTCTCTGTGATCCCCTATACGAGCCACTGAGTGAGATTAAGATATATTTATTATCTTATAAAACTGCTCTACTCCTGGCCCTTTGCTCGGCGAAATGTGTGAGTGACCTCCATGCCTTGTCTGTACATCCAATGTGTACCAGATCCGCTCCTGATGGGTCAAAAATCAACTTAAGGCCTAATCCCCAAGGTCTTGACTTTAAACCCTACAAGTCTGGACTTTGATCTCTCCTCTTTTCCACCTGCTCCTGTCCTCACTTAGGAACAGGAAAGGCTGAAGGCTCTCTGCCCCGTGAGAGCTTTAAGCACTTACATGCAGAGAACAGCCAAATGGAGAAACCATCCACCATAATCATCCACCATCCACTGGAGCACAAACTTTCTGTCATCAGAACCTTACAGCATTGGTCAGAACACATCCCCACAAGGACAGAAGGGAAGAAAAAGGAACAGAAACACATCAACAAATCTTTGCAAACATGTGGTTATCCCAACTGGTCTTTCGTCAAGTCAGCAAGGAAATCTGCTAAACACAATAATGAACAGAAAAAGGCTAACAGACGAAAAAACATTGTCATTCCTTATGTTGCTGGAGTCTCAGAGAATTTCAGAAGGATTTTCAACAAACACAACATCCTAGTACATTTCAAACCCAGCAGGACTCTCAGACAGAGGCTGGTGCATCCTAAGGACAAAACACCCACACACAAACAGAGTGGTGTAGTGTACGCAGTCCAGTGCAGCGAGGACTGCCCAGACCGCTACATTGGAGAAACTAAGCAGCCCATCCACAGAAGAATGTCCCAACACAGGAGAGCAACCTCCTCTGGACAAAACTCAGCTGTTCACCTCCACCTCACGGACAAGGGTCACTCTTTTGAGGACCAGAATGTGCAAATTTTGGACCGAGAGCACAGATGGTTTGAGAGGGGTGTGAAGGAAGCTGTTTATGTTAAGAGAGAAAAACCTTCTCTTAACAGAGGAGGAGGTCTGAGATTTCAACTTTCCAAGACTTATAACTCAGTTTTGGGGCTGATTCCCAAACGTTTTACACCGGATGGGAGCAGAGTGTCTTGTCAGTGAATTAGACTAGCAAAGTTTTTTGAGAAACCTCTGTTGTTGGGTTGTGAGATGTGTTTTGTCAATTTACATACAGTTGTGTGTCTTCTGTCAGAGACCTCAAGGGAACCCCCTACTGTTAAGGTTGGACCTGTCAATTTACATGTATGTGTCACCTTAACTTGCAATTTACATATGTTGGTGCGTGACTCCTAAGACAGTTATAACTCCACACGCACACAGTCTGTGCATTGAATTGATAAAGCCCTCTGGATAGAGGTCGAAACGTCTTCTGTAACAAATAAAGTCCAGTTGATCTTGTATTGAACGCCTTTTTTGATTTTATCATGTCCTAGACGACTGAGAATCTTCACCAGCATAGTCAGTGGTTATGCTCCACAGGTTGGATGTGATGGGGAGGAGAAAGATACATTTTGGAAAGATCTGGATGAAGTGATAGAGAGTATTCCCAGGGAGGAAAGAGTGGTGATCGGAGCAGACCTGAATGGACATGTTGGTGAAGGAAACAGAGGGGATGAGGAAGTGATGGGTAGGTTTGGTGTCAAGGAAAGAAACCAGGAAGGACAGATGGTGGTGGATTTTGCCAAGAGAATGGAAATGGCTATAGTCAATACCTATTTCCAAAAGAGGGAGGAACATAGAGTGACCTATAAGAGTGGAGGAAGGAGTACACAGGTCGACTACATTCTGTGTAGAAGAGGAAACCTGAGGGAGATTGGAGACTGTAAGGTTGTGGCAGGGGAGAGCGTGGCCAGACAGCATCGGATGGTTGTGTGTAGAATGACTGTTGTTGTGAAGAAGAGAAAAAGAGTAAAATCAGAGAAGAAGACCAAATGGTGGAAGCTAAAGAAGGAAGAATGTTGTGAGAAATTCAGAGACGAGCTGTTAAAGGCTCTGGGTGGTAAGAAAGAGCTTCCAAGTGACTGGGCTACTACAGCAACAGTAATTAGAGAGACAGGTAGGAAGGTACTTGGTGTGTCATCTGGACAGAGAATGGATGATAAGGAAACCTGGTGGTGGAATAGTGAAGTGCAGGACGCCATTCAAAGAAAGAGATTAGCCAAGAAGAAATATGACAGTGAGAGGACTGAAGAGAGGAGACAGGAATATAAGGAGATGGGACATAGAGCAAAGAGGGAAGTAGCTAAGGCAAAGCAGAGGGCGTACAATGAGTTGTATGGGAGACTGGACACTAAAGAGGGCGAGAAAGACTTGTACCGATTAGCAAGACAGAGGGATCAGGCTGGAAAGGATGTGCAGCAGGTTAAGCTTATTAAAGATGGGAATGGTAATGTTCTAACACAGTGAGGAGAGTGTGATGGGAAGATGGAAGGATTACTTTGAGGAGCTAATGAATGAAGAGAATGAAAGAGAAAGAAGAGTAGAGGTCATAGAAACTGTGGACCAGGAAGTGGGAAAGATTAGTGAGGGTGAAGTCTGGAAAGCTCTGAAAAGAATGAAGAAGGGGAAGGCAGTAGGACCTGATGACATACCAGTGGAGGTTTGGAAATGTCTTGGAGAGGTGGCAGTGAGGTTTTTGACTCAAATATTTAATGGAATATTTGAGGGTGAGAAAATGCCTGAGGAATGGAGAAGAAGTGTGCTGGTGCCCATTTTTAAGAACAAGGGTGATGTACAGAGTTGTAGCAACTACAGGGGAATTAAGTTGATGAGCCACACAATGAAGATCTGGGAGAGAGTTGTGGAAGCAAGACTTAGACAAGATGTGACTATCTTTGAGCAGCAGTATGGTTTCATGCCAAGAAAGAGCACCACAGATTCATTCAACCTTTATTTAGTCAGGTAAATCTTATTGAGCCTCATAGGCTCATTTACGAAAGACACCTGCTAAAACTAAAGAACGATGAACAGCAATGGTAGAATTTCCTTAAACAATAAACAATAGAAAACGAAAGAGAGAGAGAAAAAAAAAGAGAGAAATACATTTTTTTAACAAAGTATCAAAAAACTAGCAAAACATTATAAGGTAGACGTATAAAATCAAAGACAGGAACAAATCTGCATTGGTTTTTGCCAGGATTCCAACAGATTCTGAAAACCATTTAGAGAAGTCAAGGTCGAGAGCTTCAGATCTTTTTGTAAGATATTCCATGAAGCAGGAGCGGAATAGGAGAAGGCCCTTTTTCCAAGTTCAGTCCTCACTGAATGTCATCTGATGCCATCTTTGCTTTGAGGATGTTGATAGAGAAGTACAGAGAGGGTCAGAAAGAACTCCATTGTGTCTTTGTGGATTTAGAAAAAGCATATGACAAGGTGCCAAAAGAGGAGGTGTGGTATTGCATGAGGAAATGAATGTCAGAAAAGTATGTTAGACTGATACAGGACATGTATGAGGACAGTAGGACAGTGGTGAGATGTGCTATAGGAGTGACAGATAGCTTCAAGGTGGAGGTGGGATTGCATCAAGGATCGGCTCTGAGCCCCTTCTTGTTTGCTCTGGTGATGGACCGACTAACAGATGAGGTCAGGTAGGAATCCCCATGGACTATGATGTTTGCAGATGACATTGCGATCTGTGGTGAGAACAGGGAACAGGTGGAAGAGAACTTGGAGAGGTGGAGATATGCACTTGAAAGAAGAGGAATGAAAGTCAGCTGTAGTAAGACAGTACATGTGTGTGAATGAGAGGGAGGCTGGTGGAACAGTGAAGCTACAAAGAATAGAGGTGACAAAGGTGCAGGACTTCAAGTACTTGGGGTCCACTGTCCAGGAAAATGGGAACTGTGGTAAAGAGGTGAAAAAGAGAATCCAGGCAGGATGGAGTGGATGGAGAAAAGTTTCAGGAGTGATTTGTGACAAAAAAGTGTCAGCAAAGGTCAAAGGAAAAGTTTACAAGACAGTTGAGCATGCATCAAGGTATTTACAAGACAGTGGTGAGACCAGCTATGTTGTATGGTCTTGAGACAGTGTCATTGGAAAAAAAGACAGGAGAAAGAACTGGAAGTGGCAGAAATGAAGATGCCGAGGTTCTCCTTAGGAGTGACAAGGATGGATAAGATCAGGAATGAGATCATCAGAGGTACAGCACATGTTGAACAACTGGGAGTTAAAGTTAGGGAGGCCAGACTGAGATGGTTTGGACATGTCCAGAGGAGGGACAGTGGGTATATTGGTAGAAGGATGTTAGAAATGCAGCTGCCAGGAAAAAGACAAAGAGGGAGGCCAAAGAGGAGATATATGGATGCAGTTAGAGAGGACATGAAGGTAGTTGGAGTGAGGACAAAGGATGCAGAGGACAGAGTGAGATGGAGGAGGATGACTTGCTGTGGCGACCCCTGAAAAGGGAAACGCCGAAAGAAGAAGAAGAAGCCTATATGTAATGAATGCATGTATTGCTGTCTCCAAGTTATTTTTGGACAATATGTGCTTCAGCTTAGACAGTCACGTCAGCTGAAAAAAACAAGATTTAACGATCATGTTTACATGACTGTTGAGTTTCATGGAAGGGTTCATTATCACTCCCAAATTTGTGACTCTTTGTTTTTCTCACAGGGCTAGAGCGGAAAGGTCATTGCAGTGGTTTGTGATTGTGTCGTTGGGAGGGAACAACATGACTTCAGTCTTCTTTTCATTGAAACTTAAGCAATTTAAAGCCATCCAGTCCCTGATGTCAGCCAGGCAGTCGAGCAGAGGTTTAATAGAGCATGTATCATTGTGTCTTAGGGGGAAGTAAATTTGACAGTCATTGGCGTAGAAGTGAAAGGGTATGTTTTGATTCCGGAAAATGTCACCAAGTGGCAGCAGGTATAAAGAGAATAGGAGGGGACCCAGAATGGACCCCTGCAGAACGCCCCATTTGAGCGCTGCAGCTGCAGAACTAAAATATTTGATGGAAACACAAAAGGACATGTCAGCGAGGAAGGATCTGAACCAATCGAGGGCTGACATTGTGATACCCACCCACTGCTCCAATCTAGCAATGAGGATCTCATTGTCAGTGGTGTCAAAAGCAGATGTAAGGTCCAGTAGGACAAGCAACACAGAGTCACCAGTGTCTGTGGATAAGAAGATGCCATTAAAAACCTTCAGTAGGGCAGTTTCAGTGCTGTGGAGAGGTTTAAAGCCAGATTGGAATAACTCAAGGATAGCATGGTCCTCCAGGAAGCACTTCAATTGGGACTCAACTATTTTTTTCCAGAAGTTTAGAAACAAATGGGAGTCTGGAGACAGGCCTGAAGTTGGATACGAATGAGGGTTCAAGGTTTGTTTCTTTCAGGAGAGGTTGAACAGCAGCATGTTTAAGGGTTTTTGGCACCATGCCAGTGGATAAACTATTCACAATAGCAAGTATGGAAGGAGCTAGAGTAGGAAAAAAACTCCTTTAGTAGTTGAGGGGGGACCACTTCAAAGGGGGAACCAGAAGGTTTCAAGCTGCACATGACTTGCTCTAGAGAAGACAGAGATTGGTTCAAAATGGTCAAATAGAGCTACAGATTGAGGTGGGATGGATGGATCATGAGTTGGAGGGGAACAGAGAGCAAGGGGGGTCGCATTTTTTTCTAAAAAGAAATGTAGAGAGTTCTCCCACAGCTCAGTCAAGGCTTCAAGAGGTGATGGTTCAGTGAGATGGAGAACAGAGTTTAGGGTAGAAAAGAGAACTCGTGGGTTGTGAGCGTTTGAGGCAATGATATCAGAAAAGTACTTTGATTTAGCAGCTTTTACTGCTTTCTGATAATGACGCCAACTCTCTTTTCCACTTGCACTATGTATACACACACACACATATACATATACATATATATATATATATATATATAGGATAGGAGGATGAGGATGCCGGTCAGACCTGGCAGACCCAAACGTATTGTGAGGGTCTGCTGGGAACGTCTGGCAGAGTCTCCCGTAAGACGGAGCTTTAACTCCCACCTCCGGGAGAGCTTTGAACACGTTCCGAGGGAGGCGGGGGACATTGAGTCCGAGTGGGCCATGTTCCGCGCCTCTATTGTCGAGGCAGCTTATCAGAGTTGTGGCCGCAAGGTTGTTGGTGCCTGTCGTGGTGGCAACCCTCGAACCCGGTGGTGGACACCGGCGGTGAGGGATGCTGTCAAGCTGAAGAAGGAGTCCTATTGGGCCTTTTTGGCCTGTGGGACCCCGGAAGCAGCAGATAGGTACCGACAGTCCAAGCGGCATGCGGCTCGGGTGGTTGCTGAGGCAAAAACTCGGGCGTGGGAGGAGTTCGGAGAGGCCATGGAGAATGACTTCCGTACGGCTTCGAGGCGATTCTGGTCCACCATCCGGCGTCTCAGGGGGGGGAAGCGGTACGCGACCAACACCATTTATGGTGGGGATGGCGTGCTGTTGACCTCAACTCGGGATGTTGTGAGTCGGTGGGCGGAATACTTCGAAGACCTCCTCAATCCTACTGGCACGTCTTCCACTGAGGAAGCGGAGCCTGGGGACTTTGGGTCGGGCTCTCCAATCTCTGGTGCTGAGGTCACCGAGGTGGTTAAAAAGCTCCGCGGTGGCAGGGCTCCAGGGGTGGATGAGATTCGCCCTGAGTTCCTTAGGGCTCTGGATGTTGTGGGGTTGTGTTGGCTTACGCGACTCTGCAATATCGCGTGGACATCGGGGCAGTTCCCTTGGATTGGCAGACTGGGGTGGTGGTTCCCCTATTCAAAAAGGGGGACCGTAGGGTGTGTTCCAACTATAGGGGGATCACACTCTTAAGCCTCCCTGGTAAGGTCTATTCAGGGGTTCTGGAGAGGAGGGTCCGTCGGATAGTCGAACCTCGGATTCAGGAGGAGCAATGTGGTTTTCGTGCTGGTCGTGGAACACTGGACCAGCTCTACACCCTCAGCAGGGTCCTGGAGGGTGCGTGGGAGTTTGCCCAACCAGTTTACATGTGCTTTGTGGACTTGGAGAAGGCATTCGACCGCGTCCCTCGGGGGGTTCTGTGGGGGGTACTCCGGGAGTATGGGGTACCAGACCCATTGATATGGGCTGTTAGGTCCCTGTACGACCGGTGTCAGAGCTTGGTCCGCATTGCCGGCAGTAAGTCAGGCTCGTTTCCAGTGAGAGTTGGACTCCGCCAAGGTTGCCCTTTGTCACCGATTCTGTTCATAACTTTTATGGACAGAATTTCTAGGCGCAGCCAAGGTGTTGAGAGGATCCGTTTTGGTGGCCTTAGAATCGCTTCTCTGTTTTTTGCAGATGATGTGGTCCTATTGGCTTCATCAGGTCGTGATCTACAGCTTTCACTGGAGCGGTTTGCAGCCGAGTGTGATGCGGCCGGGATGAGGATCAGTTCCTCCAAATCCGAGGCCATGGTCTTGAGCCGGAAAAGGGTAGCATGCCCTCTCCGGGTCGGGGAGGAGGTCCTGCCCCAAGTGGAGGAGTTTAAGTATCTCGGGGTCTTGTTCACGAATGAGGGAAAACTGGAGCGTGAGATCGATAGGCGGATAGGTGCAGCGTCCGCAGTGAAGCGGGCGCTGTACCGGTCTGTCGTGGTGAAGAGAGAGCTGAGTCGAAAGGCAAAGCTCTCAATTTACCGATCGATCTACGTTCCCACCCTCATCTATGGTCATGAGCTTTGGGTTGTGACCGAAAGAACGAGATCTCGGATACAAGCGGCTGAAATGAGTTTTCTCCGCAGGGTGTCTGGACTCTCCCTTAGAGATAGGGTGAGAAGCTCAGTCATCCGGGAGGGACTCGGAGTAGAGCCGCTGCTTCTCCACATCGAGAGGAGCCAGTTGAGGTGGCTCGGGCATCTGGTTAGGATGCCTCCTGGACGCCTCCCTGGTGAGGTGTTCCGGGCATGTCCCACCGGGAGGAGACCCAGAGGAAGACCCAGGACACGCTGGAGGGACTATGTTTCTCGGCTGGCCTGGGAACGCCTTGGGATTCCCCCAGAGGAGCTGCTCCAAGTGGCTGGGGAGAGGGAAGTCTGGGCCTCCCTACTTAGGCTGCTACCCCCGCGACCCGACCCCGGATAAGTGGAAGAAAATGGATGGATGGATATATAGGTTTGGTTCAGTTTCAAGGAAGGCTCGATTTGGTTTATTTTTGGTACAAAAAAAAAGACAAAATGAAGACTTACAAAATGTTTATTTTGAAAATATGCCAAAAATAAGTTTGTATAAAAATAAATAAAAGTAACCCATTTGGATGATATTTTAAATAAACGGCACTCTTTACAATAAATAAACTATACTAACAATAATAAAAATCTTAATAAATACAATAACAGTCAGAACCAGAACAATAAGCAGCAATAGACTGTTTACAATCTAACTACAGTAATCAAGTTTAAAGTTTTTGTCCAAAAAGACCAACTTGTCCACATTTTCTGCTAAAACACATATCTAGTTGCAGTGAATTTCTCCAGAGGTGGAGAACATCATCTCAATAACAACAGTAGCAGCAGTGTGGCTGTATTTGTCCTCATTATTCACAACAACCTCTTCTTGGACCTTCTCCCCCAGGTGGGACAGGTCACTGGAAAAGTTCAGAGTTCAGTCATCAGACTTCTTAGCTGCAGGTGATCTGGTGGATTTCCCTGAAGAGGAAGAAGTCAACTGCTATCTCTGCCCCAGACTGGAAATAAAACACAAAGAGGTAAAAAAAAAAAAGTTAATAAGATTATGATTTTAAATAAAAAAGATTAATTAGATAATAATAATAATAATAATAATAATAATAATAATAATAATAATAATAATAATAATAATAATAATAATAATAATAATAATAATAATAATAATAATAATAATAAAATAACAATACCTCTTCTTGAACGGTTGAGGTGGTTGAATCTCTCGGTCATCATCAGGGCAGGGCTTTAATCTGCTCCAGGGCTTGTTGACAATATCAGTTTTAACTTTTTCATAAAGTTCTGAAATTTTTGGCTGAAGTGTTGACTTGATGAATGTCGTAGCGATGCTCAAGAACTTTAAAGCTGGCACATCAAAAACATTCAGACGTAGATCCAGATCTTTAAAAACTCCTACAGTTTGTGTTATTGCTCTGGACCGACCTGAGTTACCTGAAGGTTTTTTTAAATGCTGCTGCTGTTAGCGGTCTTTCTGCAACAAGCTGCTTTTCTTCGTTCACGTTCGGATGACGTCATTTCCAGCGCGTTAACATTGGACGTGTTGCTGTTGCAGAGTCTCCGTGAAACAACATCGATACACAGCTTTGGATGTGCGTTCGTCTTTTAACAAGAAAGCCATAACATTCCCAAACAATAAGATGCATGCTAGGCTGCTAATGCTACGCGTGCTACGCATGCTGCAAGATAATAGCGCAGTGCTGAAACGTGCCAAGGAGATTTAGTTCCGCGGCACACATATTCTCCCGTTAATAACATTTAATAAGTGAAAAAATAACTGAAACGGTACGCAGGTGGACCGAACCGAACGTGCCGTATCGAAACGGTTCGGTACACCCATGTGTGCCGTTACATGCCTAATATATATACAGTATATATATA
>JBBPBX010028295.1:9566-36673 GCA_038048925.1 Garcialebias charrua
CTCTAAATCTGAACTCTAAATACTAGTACAGTAATTTTCTTTGTGGTCAACAGAAAAATACTGTGGAGATGATGTCACCATGCAGTTTGAGGATGAAGGAGCAGTGTAAGTGTGATGAAATTATATACATTCTCAATCTTAAAAATGATTTAATAATCTCTTTTTACTTATAATACTGATGAACTGTTGTTTGTTTAGGAACAATCTCCCCTGCAGTCTGTCCAGGAGGAGATTTTGCTGAGGAAGACTCACAGAACATAATGTCCATGAGAGAGAGCTGCAGATGGACAGGACATTCCACCAGACGTTTTCTGTCTGATCTGAGGAGGACCCTGCTGCTGTGGAACCAACACAAGACTTATCCTTTGCTGTCAGATCTAATGTTGCATACTCATACAGTATTTGTGTTAAATCTTCTCCCACATCCAGCAAACATGTTCTCCACTGCAGGAGACACTGTCTGTCCACAACACACATACTAAATTCATAGTAAATTTAACAAAAAGGAAAAAGTTCATAGAGTTAAAATTCAAACAGAAGTTCAAATTATTTCATCCTGAAAGAACTCTGGCTAACTACTGTAGCTCTTTTATAACATGGAGTTAAACTCAAAGTAGTCCCCTCAGATAAATAGTGTTATTATTTTTATATGAAAGTTTCTGTTAACTTATTATTTTTATATTTGATTGTTTCTGTTCAGTGCCCTGAGATGACTTCTGTTGTGACTTGATGCTGTGAATAGCACCAATGTACCCGTAAACTGGTTGTGTGAACCAAATCTTGTAAGAAAATAAAATGTTCAACAGATTCTGACTTTGTCTTCTTATTTATCACCCCAAAAAATGTGTATTTTGATGTAAGACAGGCTCAGAGAGAGCAGTTTTATTTTAAAAATTTTAGTAAACACAAATTTGATGACCATGTTACATTACTGTAGAAAACGTATAACACTCGAGCTAAATGACACACAAGATTTAAACACTGTTTACATTATAGCATTACAGTAAATCTTCTGATTTTAAATCACAGCTTCTCGACTGCTCTTACTTGGGGATTTAAAAATGTATGCTGGTGAAGATTCTCAGTCATCCAGGACATGATAAAATCAAAAAAAGGTGTTCAATACAGAAACAACTGGACTTTGTCTGCTACAAATAAAGTCCAGTTGTTTCTGTATTGAACACCTTTTTTATTTTAAAAATGTAATCAGTCAGTCAGAGAAAGGTAACTGGTTGAACAGAGCTGCTTCTAGCCTCCTCACTGCTATTGTATTATTACAGTATTTGGGTACCGTATTATGTGGGTTGTGCGGTGGCGACTCCACTTCTCAGAAACATCCAGGCTGGACCAGAGGATCCCCTCATCATCACCTCCTGCCATGTCCTCCTGTACAGTGGAAGAAAAATGTTTAAGGGCTGCTACAAACAGGTTCATAAAACCATCTTTGTTGGTAAATGCAAATGCTTATTGTCAATTACCATGTGACGTGTGCTGCTGACCACTTGACCAGGTCACCCTTGTAAAAGAGATCTCCATCTCAACAGACTCTACCTGGAAAAATAAAGGTGATTGATTGATATAGCAGACATCTGGTGAATATAAAAGTTTATATTGTCTGATATTTAAAGGTGCTATGTGTAACTTTCTGTAGAGCGCAGAACTTAGAAATATTTTCAACAGGCAAAGCATTCTGATCCCTCCCCCTCAGAGCCATATATGGCTCTGCTCCCCCTGGCCCTGCTGAAATTCAAATTCAAGCTCTGTTTTTATTGGCTGGTTACAAACTCTGTTTTTATTGGCTGGTTAACGGCGGGTCACTCTGTGTTTTTAGTGTTTTTATAAATGCTGATAGAGAAGCAAGGGGACTATAGTTTTTTTCAGAGATTACTTTGTCTAACATCAGTCTGTCAGTAGATAGTGACAGAGTGAAGAAATATGTTAAAAATATATTGTTAGAAAAGTTACAGACTGCATTACAAAGTTACATAGTGCAGCTTCAGCTCAACTTTTGCACACAAGGGACCACATATTCAAAATTCACTTTTTAATGGGGTTTTTACTCAACTTTGGATATGTACTTCATAAAAAAACTGTGCTAGGGCCAAAAAAAATGCACCCAGTGGTTTATTTACTCTAAGTATATTTATTTATCTTTGATAGAAACACTTCGTTTCCACTTCCTGTGGTTTGTGACGTCACAAACCGCAGCCACAACCCACACCAACCTGAGTCCAGCCCCTCACCTAGCAACCCCTGTTTAAAAACATGAACATCTGATAATCATAATATTAACACATGAACATCTGATATTCATAATATTAACACAACACATGAACATCTGATAATCATAACATTAACACATAAACAACTGACAATCATTATATTAACACACGAACATCTGATAATCAAAATATTAAACACATAACGTTTAGAAAACACTTTTGTAACATCTAGTTGAGAGCCATATCAGTCAGGAATAGTAAAGAAACACCACAATGTTCATAAGCACAGCTAGTAGCTAGCTACTGTGTGACTGACCGCAACACACACACGACACCACGTCACGCACACAGATGATCAGCTCAAACTTTGCTCATGTGCGCTTAGCGATTTATTAAACTCAATTATTACTTGCTTACCTGTGTAGAAAGGCACCATTAATAATTACTGCTGTTTCAACGTCGCTAGTTGCGTGTGATCAGCTCTGACTGTGTAAACAGAGAGTCCCCCACTCCCCCTCCCTCCTCGGCAGTCAAACCGGAAACACGCTGGCGAACGCAGCGATCACGAGACGAGTCCAGGCTCGAGGGCGGCGGAAAATGCGACCTGAACAGTCCAATAGTTTTGGACAGATGGGACATAAACTGCGCATGCGCTAGTGCTAATTATAATTAGATTCAATGGAAAAGCCGTAGGCGGCGCCCAGCGGGGAACCGGAAGTACGTCACAATCAGAAAACGTTTTTTGAAACAAACAACTCATCATTACTCATAAAATATTTATCCTACACAACTAAAAACATATATGCATACATTTCGAAATATTTTTATTTTATTATTTCATTTTTATAAAAAAAAAATTAAATCTTCAAATGGTGAAGAGCTGCAGTTCCAAGGAGGGGCGGTGCCCCTAGCGCCCTCTAGTGGCGGCCGCCGCTGAGAATGACATTTGGAAAAAACGGAATTACATTTGAAAAAACGGAATTACATTTGAAAAAACGGAATTACCAAATGTCATTCTGTTTTTTCAAATGTAATTCCGTTTTTTCCAAATGTCATTCTGTTTTTTCAAATGTAATTCTGTTTTTTTCTAATGTGATTCGGGCCACTTCCGCTTCGGCCACTTCCGGTTTGGCTTAATGTAATTTCGTTTTTTCTAATGTGATTCCGGCCACTTCCGCTTTGGCTTAATGTAATTCCGTTTTTTCAAATGTCATTCTGTTTTTTTATTTTTTTCAAATGTAATTTTGTTTTTTCAAATGTAATTTTTCAAATGTTGTGTTTTTGTTGTGTTTTTCCAAATGTAATTCCGTTTTTTTTATTGTAGTGCATTTACACCGCACCGTACAGTCTAAAACAAGCGATCTGATTTAGTTTTAGCAGGTCGCTTTTGTAAATGAGCCATGAGGCTCAATAAGATTTACCTGACTAAATAAAGGTTGAATGAATGAATGATTACTATCCAGTTAGCTCCGCCCATCAGCAAAGAAAACTACAGATCCCAGAGTGCCGCTGTTGACCCCTGCAGCCCGCATCTTGCTTGCTGACGATTTGGCGCTGAGAGAACTGACGAGCAGCAAGGGCTTGTAGGGAAAAAAAAAAAAACGGGGGGGAAAAAAAACGCGAGGAGTGCTTTTTGTGAAACCGAGGAAAGAGGGAGCTAGAGATTAGATTCAAGAAGGTTGTTCATCTCGAACGGGGGCTCCGACTAAATGCTGGGGTCTTTACATTGACGAAGAGCCAGGCTTTGGGATTGGTTAGCGAGCAGCTAGCGTACCACCCCTCCTCCTCATCCTCATCCTCTCTCTTCTCTGTTGAGAATCGCGTTAAAACGAAAAGGAAAGGCCTTGACTTTTGTCAATATCACAGTGTTTTTATTTTTTTTTCTCCCTGTAGATTAAACGAAGAACTATTGCTGGCAGGTGTATGTGTTTAGAATGGGACACGCTGAAGGTATTGACATCTCTTTTCTCATCTACGTATATTTATTTATTTATTTAATCGCTGCATATTTCGACTCGGTATCGAGTCTTTGTGGCTTCTCTGGAGCGACAAGCATATCTGCGTGTTGCTATCTCTTCTCCTGCTTCCACACGGGATGTCTTTCGTCAGGCATCTTGCTTGTTTTTGTGGCACATTTTCCTCCAGTGATGGAGGTATAATCACGGCAGACAATTTGATTTAAAGGGGCACAGGGCAGCCATATTGCAGCGTTAGCCTAGCCAACATTTAGCTTCCCCTTTCATCTTCTACATGTGCACTACGCAACTATTTCCATATCCGTAAACATTTAAAAAGCCAATCCTTAAAAAAAATTAAGCGATAAACCTCTTTTGTGCTCTCTCTCTTTTTAACAAATGTATTTTTCCACACCGTTTCTCGTCATGGCCGTTTTGATGCCAGTTAGCATGAAGCTAACATCGCAGGAAGCTACATCATTCAGTGAAATATTTTCGTCTGCGCAAAAGAAGAGGGAGACTACACAGATGTAGCCAGATGTTATTGTTTACCAATAAACACTCAAACGATCAAAGAATAATAATAATCCGAGTGGATGGTGGTGGCTTGTGCCCGCTAAATTACGTCGTATGGATGTTTACATTATTTACCTTTCTGATGCTGAGCGTCCTGGTTCTGCACACAACGAGAGGAATAGTTCAGTTCACTTTTTACTTAAATAATTACTCCTTACTAATATTAAATATGTTAAAAAATAAAAGCCTGAAGCAGTCACAGGGAGCAGCTCTTTGTTTTGTTTGTGGAAGCCACATGTGTTTGTGTTGATGCAATAAACAACCAAAAAAAGTGTTGTACTTTTAACAAATATTAAAAAAAGTAAAAAATAAAAAAAATTGACAAGACCATAAGCTGTTTTCCTGCTTTTACATAATAAATAAAAAAAACAATTGATGCATGCACATGGCTTCAAGTATACAGCTTTCTCGGCATTAACTTTTCCTATCTATAATTTTCAAAAACTTGAGATTAAATACAACATTTAGAGTTTTTATTTATTTATTTATTTTTTAGATTTCTCATTGGTTTCTGTGAGCATATTCTAAGTTATAAACCCAGACAAACTTTGTGCTTGATTGTAACACTTTATTGGGATGCATGTTTTACACATAGCAAAGATGCTGGCACATTAATATTTTTAAAATCTGCTATACATGAACACAGTTCCCCTGAGTTGATGTCGGTATATGTTGATTCTTTTGATCTGATGAGCCGTGAACACATTTTGAGGAAATACTTACAATGAAGTTGTAGGTACAAGGTTTAACTGACCACCAACTAAATTATATATACCTTGATGCATGCTCAATAATCCAGGTAGAAAAATCAAAAAAAAAAAGCTAAGTCTGGTCCTCTGGACATTCAAAAAACAAAACAAAGCAAAAAAAAAACTGTAGAAATGTTTCGTCTGAGGAAGTCTTTCGGACGAAAGACAAATGTTTCTACAGTTTTTTTGTTTTGTTTTGTTTTTTTGAATGTCCAGAGGACCAGACTTAGCTTTTTTAGATAAATGTTTTTTTTCTCTGCTCACTTTCTTAGCTAAATCTAAGTGACCTCCACTTAGGTGTAAACCTAAAGTTTCAGATTTTTTTTATGGCACAAACTTCTGAATATTTTAACAATATTAACTCAAATTAGCTGAAGTACAGCAAGTGTTGGCAGCAATAACCGTCAGGTTTCTGAACTTCTTGGTGAAATATTGTAAAGTTGTATCGTCTGCAGTAATCACATTGTCAGATGGACAGGTGAACTCACAAACAGCATTAGATGTTGCAGAACTACATGGGAGTTTGAAATGTTGAATGTTGTTTTTGTATGCATCAGGGACTCACAGTTTGGTTTAAGACCCCACGGTTGGCCATTAATTTTTTTTTCTCCAGATTTGGGGGTCTTGAAATGTTTTGTAAGAAACAGAATTTAAATTCAGAATGATCACTACCGTACTTACATTTTTTGTCAGTTGTTATGAGAGACAAAATGCACTGTTAAAAATCAATAGAAATACTGTAATGCAGTCTTTATAATACACATCTGATTTGCCTAATTTTATTGTTTGCTCACTTGAACCAGATTGTTGGTGTCACAAGTTTTTGCCGCTGTTGTGGGTGGAAAGCAGAAAAGTTAGACAACCAGTGCTCCCAAACTTATTTTTGTATGCATCAGGAACTGGTTTCATGCAAGATGCCTTTCACGCTACCTCGTGGGGAGAAATAAATATTCCAGCAAAGTTATTATTATTTATTTTACCCCCCTTTTTTTTCTTTCTTTCTATGGCCTGGTGGTTGGGGACCCCTGTTGTAAAGAATGCATGTGAGGATCTACCGTAAATGGTGCATGTTGTTGTTTTGATTGCAGCCTAATCGCACATCTTTGTCAACAGGTCCAGTCAAAGAAAAAGACAGTTAAGGATGCAGGAGCCCAACAATGGATTTCTCCCTCTCTTTCATGCAAGGGATCATGGGAAATACAATTCAGCAACCCCCTCAGCTCATTGACTCAGCCAACATCAGACAGGAAGGCACCTGCGACACCGGCAGTGACCCGGGTGAGGATAGTGGTCCATCCTATGATGCTGCCCTGGATGCAGACTTCTCTTACCCACCATCAGCCTCGGAGGACATGCCGCAGGTCCACAATGGCTACCCCCCTGGTCTGGCGATGTACGAGCCCCAGGCCAAGTTTTCAATGTTCTCACAGTTCCCCAATGGCTCAGCTAACGGTTACGGGGCTTTACGGAGCTTCGGGGAACATGGCCTTCTGCCGGGGGAGGGAACTGTCCTGAGAGGCCCTGGCCTACAAGAGAGACCTCTGTCTCCTGTGTCTCCCCCACTGCCAACACATCATCCACATCTCCATCACCACCCCCATCACCACCACCACGTGCACCCCTTCCACTCAAACCCACCTCATATACAGACACATTCACACCCACAGAGTCCTCCACCACCACCTCTGCCCCCACAGCACCACCTGTCGCAGACACCTCACATCATGACCCACAACCTCCAGCCTCCTCCTCTGTTACACCTCCCGTCCTCGAGCCCTCCTCCCTCCCTGGTGGACAGTACTCCTTCATCTCAACATGTCCATGCTCCAAGCAACACCACCGGTGGGGTGCTGAAGAAAACCAGCTCCCCAGAGATCAAGCTGAAGATCATAAAGACGTACCAGAACGGAAAAGAGCTGTTTGAATCTGCGCTGTGTGGAGATCTGCTGCAGGAGCTGCAGGTATGAGAGCAGGTCCTACTGACACGAGCAGAAGACAATTAATAGTTGTCACCTCAAACACTTTGCCATTAACCATAAAAAATAAATCATTGATGACTTTTTTCTAAAATTTAGAAATTATTTTGTTCACGTTAAACCTGAACTAACAACCTTATCTGTCCAAACAGTAAATGGATAGGTAATCAGTGGGTCAGTTTTTATAATAAGTTAGAAATAAATGATATGACATGAACACAAAGCCTGTGCCATAATTTTAAATTTGAATTTTCATCCTTTGTTCCTTTTATCTCGATCGTTTTATTTTAATGACGTAAGCACCAGAAAATTAATTACCGTACATAAAAAGCTTTTTTCTTTTGCTGATTTTCACAAAAATAAAATAATTTACAACAAATCAAAATAGGAAAATGGTTAATTCTCTTATTTAAGACAATATATTTTTGTTAGTGGTTAATAGTTGCTGATTTTTTTGTGATCAGCATCATGTTTACATTATATTAAATAAAACTAATAGCACACCTAAGAAGTCAGACTAAAATCCAGGTAAAAGTGCTTCTTTCCTTGTCTCTATATCCTTAGACATTGAGCTAAAATTCGAAGCAAAACAAACAAAGCAAAACAATTTAAATCCAGCTGATTTGACCATTACGTGAATTTATTAAGGAACGGTTAAGCTCAGGAAACTTTGTGCTATAATCTCAGCTAAGAAAGATATTTTTAAGCGTTTATTAAGCTAAATTTTAAAGAAACAAAGCCGCCCCACCCGCACGTGTGCACATGGCGAAACTACTTTTTTAAATCCAGCAGATTTGACCATTTTGTGAATTTATCAAGGAACGGTTAAGCTCAGGAACCCTTGTGCTATAATGTCAGCTAAGAATTTTTTTAAAGAGTTTATTTGGCTAAATTTTAAAGAAATAAAGCCGTCCCACCTGCGCGCGTGCACGTGGCAAAACTACTTTTTTAATCCAGCTGATTTGACAATTACGTGCATTTATTAAGGAAAAGTTCAGCTAAGACACATCTTAGCTATAATTTTCAGCAAACAAATAATAGTTTTTACCGTGTTAATCTTGTAAAGTCCTTCCGTGCTCGCTCGCTTCTGTGGCCGCCATTTTCAGCAGGGCGAATGAGGCGCTGACGCGTCGCGCAGCGGTGACGCATAATAGATGCGACCTAAATAAAGGTCAGAGTCAGAGTCAGAGAGTCTTTATTGTCATTTGCACCGCATGTAGTACATGTGATGAAATGAGATTATGTACACAGGGTCCCAGTTACATCCAACAACAAAATGTAAGAGAAAAACAGTAATAACATCTAGGATATGAACTAAGAAAAACATCCAACTAGAAATACACTAAGCCCTAGAGTAATAGAAAAACGTCATTACAAACAGCAGCACGAACATGAGTCTTTATGAGCAGATGGTCACAGATGAACACAGCAACAAGAAAACAGATCAGCATCAGCATGATGTGATATTTCACAGTGATTATTCTTATTATTTATTTATTCATGAGTCTAACAGCCTCAGGGTAGAAGCTGTTCCTCAGTCTAGTGGTTCTACATTTGATGCTCCTCAACCTCCGTCCTGAGGGGAGTGGGGCAAAGAGTGTGTGTGCTGGGTGAGTGGGGTCTTTCATGATGCAGGTGGCTTTTTTCCTGCATCTCGAAGTGTAAATGTCTGTGATGGTGGGGAGACTGACTCCAACAGACTTCTGTGCAGCCTTCACCACTCTCTGCAAAGCTTTTCTTTCTGCAGCTGTGCAGCCTCCATGCCACACGTTGATGCTGGAGCACAGGATGCTCTCCACTGCACACCTGTAGAAGGATGTGAGGACTGGGCTACTCAGACCAGCTCGTCTCAGCCGTCTGAGGAAGTAGAGTCTCTGATGACCTTTCTTGATCAGGCTGGTGGTGTTGTTGGTCCAGCTGAGATTATCATTCAAGTGTACCCCCAAGTACTTGTAGCTGGAGACCACTTCCACCACTGATCCACCTATGTTCAGTGGGGTGTGTGTTTGTTTGTTCCTTCTGAAGTCCACAATCATCTCCTTTGTCTTCTTCACATTCATGTGAAGGTTATTCTCTTTGCACCAGCTCTCCAGGTGTTCCACCTCCTGCCTGTAGCTGGACTCATCATTGTTTGTGATGCATCCCACCACCGCTGTATCATCTGCAAACTTTACAATATGACAACCTGGATGGGTAGCTGCACAATCATATGTGAGCAGAGTGAACAGAAGGGGGCTCAACACACATCCTTGAGGAGAGCCAGTGCTGAGGGCAATGGTGGAGGAGGAGAAGTTGTGGATCCTCACTGACTGTGGTCTGTTTGTTAAAAAGTCTAGTACCCAGTTACAAACGGAGGGGCTTAGTCCAAGTGTGGATAGTTTGTCCATCAGAGTTTGGGGGATCATGGTGTTGAAGGCAGATGTGAAGTCCACAAAGAGCATACGGACGTAGGAGTCTTTCTGATCCAGGTGGGTGAGAGCAGTGTGGACCACGGACGAGATGGCGTCCTCTGTTGATCGGTTCTCACGGTAAGCATACTGATGAGGGTCCTCGTTGATGTTGACGGTTGTTTTGATGTGGGTCATGACCAGTTTTTCGAAGCATTTTGCAACTATCGGGGTGAGGGCCACCGGCCGATAGTCGTTCAGACCAGTCACTGTGGAACTTTTTGGGACTGGGATGATGGTGGCGGTCTTCAGGCAGGTGGGGACTGTCTCCAGAGCAAGTGAGGTGTTGAAGATGTCAGCCAGCACCTCACAGAGCTGGTCCGCACATTCCTTCAGAACATTCTGAAGGAATGGATCTGTTGCGATCTGTTTATGGATTTTTCCAATTTATTGCCAATAATTGGACAAAGCGACTTATAGAAAGGTGCGCGCTATCAGGCGGAAATTATGGTACAATAAAAGTTTGAGCCAACGTGTCCCTGAAACAACACCCTCCAGTGCTACAAGTTTTTTTTATTCATTTATTAATTCATTTTAAATAAAACAAATTCATCAGAAAGAAGAAAAAAAATCATAAATGAAAAGGGTACAGAAAGAAGAAAAAAATTCTTATAATATCTGCCCCTTATTTAAAAAATACAAAATAACTGCAAACAAGCAACAACCTTCACTTGAACAATCTCCAAACTGAAAAGAAAAAAAACTTCAGGTATCCTTCACCTAGCACTATACCTTCCCAACAACTTTAACTTAATCATCATCCATCCATCCATTGTCTTCCGCTTATCCGGGTCGGGTCGCGGGGGTAGCAGCCTAAGTAAGGAGGCCCAGACTTCCCTCTCCCCAGCCACTTGGGGCAGCTCCTCCGGGGGAATCCCAAGGCGTTCCCAGGCCAGCCGAGAAACATAGTCCCTCCAGCGTGTCCTGGGTCTTCCTCTGGGTCTCCTCCCGGTGGGACATGCCCGGAACACCTCACCAGGGAGGCGTCCAGGAGGCATCCTAACCAGATGCCCGAGCCACCTCAACTGGCTCCTCTCGATGTGGAGAAGCAGCGGCTCTACTCCGAGTCCCTCCCGGATGACTGAGCTTCTCACCCTATCTCTAAGGGAGAGTCCAGACACCCTGCGGAGAAAACTCATTTCAGCCGTTTGTATCCGAGATCTCGTTCTTTCGGTCACAACCCAAAGCTCATGGCCATAGATGAGGGTGGGAACGTAGATCGATCTGTAATTTGAGAGCTTTGCCTTTTGACTCAGCTCTCTCTTCACCACTACAGACCGGTACAGCGCCCACTTCACTGCGGACGCTGCACCTATCTGCCTATCAATCTCACGCTCCAGTTTTCCCTCATTTGTGAACAAGACCCTGAGATACTTAAACTCCTCCACTTGGGCAGGACCTCCTCCCCGACCTGGAGAGGGTACGCTACCCTTTTCCGGCTCAAGACCATGGCCTCGGATTTGGAGGAACTGATCCTCATCCCGGCCTTATCACACTCAGCTGCAAACCGCTCCAGTGAAAGCTGTAGATCACGACCTGATGAAGCCAATAGGACCACATCATCTGCAAAAAACAGAGAAGTGATTCTAAGGCCACCAAAATGGATCCCCTCAACACCTTGGCTGCGCCTAGAAATTCTGTCCATAAAAGTTATGAACAGAATCGGTGACAAAGGGCAACCTTGGCGGAGTCCAACTCTCACTGGAAACGAGCCTGACTTACTGCCGGCAATGCGGACCAAGCTCTGACACCGGTCGTACAGGGACCTAACAGCCCGTATCAAAGGGCCTGGTACCCCATACTCCCGGAGTACCCCCCACAGAACCCCCCGAGGGACGCGGTCGAATGCCTTCTCCAAGTCCACAAAGCACATGTAAACTGGTTGGGCAAACTCCCACGCACCCTCCAGGACCCTGCTGAGGGTGTAGAGCTGGTCCAGTGTTCCACGACCAGACGAAAACCACACTGCTCCTCCTGAATCCGAGGTTCGACTATCCGACGGACCCTCCTCTCCAGAACCCCTGAATAGACCTTACCAGGGAGGCTTAAGAGTGTGATCCCCCTATAGTTGGAACACACCCTACGGTCCCCCTTTTTGAATAGAGGAACCACCACCCCAGTCTGCCAATCCAAGGGAACTGCCCCCGATGTCCACGCGATATTGCAGAGTCGCGTAAGCCAACACAACCCCACAACATCCAGAGCCCTAAGGAACTCCGGGCGAATCTCATCCACCCCTGGAGCCTTGCCACCGCGGAGCTTTTTAACCACCTCGGTGACCTCAGCACCAGAGATTGGAGAGCCCGACCCAAAGTCCCCAGGCTCCGCTTCCTCAGTGGAAGACGTGCCAGTAGGATTGAGGAGGTCTTCGAAGTATTCCGCCCACTGACTCACAACATCCCGAGTTGAGGTCAACAGCACTTCACCCCCACTATAAATGGTGTTGGTCGCGTACCGCTTTCCCCCCTGAGACGTCGGATGGTGGACCAGAATCACCTCAAAGCCGTATGGAAGTCATTCTCCATGGCCCCTCCAAACTCCTCCCATACCTGAGTTTTTGCCTCAGCAACCACCCGAGCCGCATGCCGTTTGGACTGTCGGTACCTATCAGCTGCTTCCGGGGTCCCACAGGCCAAAAAGGCCCAATAGGACTCCTTCTTCAGCCTGACAGCATCCCTCACCGCCGGTGTCCACCACCGGGTTCGAGGGTTGCCACCACGACAGGCACCAACAACCTTGCGGCCACAGCTCCGATAAGCTGCCTCGACAATAGAGGCGCGGAACATGGCCCACTCGGACTCAATGTCCCCCGACTCCCTCGGAACGTGTTCAAAGCTCTCCCGGAGGTGGGAGTTAAAGCTCCGTCTTACGGGAGACTCTGCCAGATGTTCCTAGCAGACCCTCACAATATGTTTGGGCCTGCCAGGTCTGACCGGCATCCTCCCCCACCATCGGAGCCAACTCACCACCAGGTATCATTATCTTCTGTTTTACTCTCACCATCCACTGGAACACAAACTTTCTGTCATCAGAACTTTACAGCATCGGGCCGATCACATCCCCACGAAGACAGAAGGGAAGGAAAAGGAACAGAAACACATTGAAAAATCTCTCCAAACATGTGGATATCCTAACTGGGCTTTTGTCAAGTCAGCGAGGAAATTTTCAAAACACAATAAGGAACAGAAAAAGGAGAACAGACGAAAAAACATTGTCATCCCTTATGTTGCTGGACTATCAGAGAATTTCAGAAGGATTTTCAACAAACACAACATCCCAGTACATTTCAAACCCAGCAGGACTCTCAGACAGAGGCTGGTGCACCCTAAGGACAAAACACCCACACACAAACAGAGTGGTGTAGTGTATGCAGTCCAGTGCAGCGAGGACTGTCCAGACCTATACATTGGAGAAACTAAACAGCCCATCCACAGAAGAATGTCCCAACACAGGAGAGCCTCCTCCTCTGGACAAAACTCAGCTGTTCACCTCCACCTCACGGACAAGGGACACTCTTTTGAGGACCAGAATGTACATATTTTGGACCGAGAGCACAGGTGGTTTGAGAGGGGTGTGAAGGAGGCGATTTATGTAAAAAGAGAGAAACCATCGTTAAACAGAGGAGGAGGTCTAAGATTCCAAATTTCTAAAACTTATAGTGCAGCCCTGGGTTTGGTTCCCAGGCGTCTCACACCTGATGAGAACAGAGGAGCCTCGTTTGTGAATTAGACTAACAAAGACTTTGACAGGTCCCTGCTATTAATGTGTGAGGTGTGACTTGTCAATTTACATACAGTAGGATGTGTGTGTGTTTTCTGTAAGCTCTGTTTTCACACACTGAACTTTGAATGGGTCACAGGTACGTGTTATCCCAAGTATGTGTGGGTGTTAGTTTCCAATTTACATATGTTGGTGCGTGTCAATGGCTTATCCTGTTATAACTTCTCCCTCTCACTGTCTCCTCACTGAATTGATAAAGCTCCTCGGATGAGAAACGAAACGTCTTTTTGCTACAAATAAAGTCCAGTTGTTCTGTATTGAACGCCTTTTTTGATTTTATCATGTCCTGGACGACTGAGAATCTTCACCAGCATCTCACCACCAGGTAGTGGTCAGTTGACAGCTCCACTCCTCTCTTCACCCGAGTGTCCAAAACATGCGGCCGCAGATCAGATGAGACGACAACAAAGTAAATCATCGAACTGCGACCTAGAGTGTCCTGGTGCCAAGAGCACATATGGACACCCTTATGCATGAACATGGTGTTTGTTATGGATAATCCATGACGAGCACAGAAGTCCAATAACGGAACACCACTCAGGTTCAGATCAGGGATCATCCAAAAAGGGTGGGTAATCTGAGTTGCCATTTGGTGCATAGGCACAAACAGTCAGAGCCTGTCCCCCCACACGTAGGCGAAGGGAGGCTACAAGTACAACGTACAGGCACCAAGTTGGTTAATCATCATTTTAAATAATATTTAATATAAAAATTGTTTTATAAATGTGTAGTGGGCATGACCGTGTCCGCTCTGATGCACCTGTGCATTTTTTAACTGTTCCAGAGATGACCTTTACTGACCTCTCAGTAAAGCAAGACATTTACTACAAATTATTCCATTAGTTGTAATCTGAGAACATAGTCACTAAAAGAGACTATTTCTATCTTTGATTTTATTCTAATGTAATCAAAAGAATAACTTTTTGTCATTTTCATGATATATGTCTGTTGGAGTCTGTTGGAGTCAGACTCCCCACCATCGCGGACGTTTACACCTCCAGGTGCAGGAAAAGAGCCACCTGCATCATGAAGGATCTCACTCACCCAGCACACTCGCTCTTTGCCCCACTCCCCTCAGGACGGAGGTTGAGGAGCATCAAATGTAGAACCACTAGACTGAGGAACAGCTTCTACCCTGAGGCTGTCAGACTCATGAATAAATAAATAACAAGAATAAACACTGCAAAATATCACATCATGTTGATGCTGATCTGTTTCTTGTTGCTGCGTTTCACCTGTGACCATCTGCTCATAATGACTCATGTTCGTGCTGCTGTTTATAACGATGTTTTTCTACTACATTAGGGCTTAGAGTATTACTAGCTGATGCTTCTCTTAGTTAATCCTAGAATGTTATTACTGTTTTTCTCTTGCATTTGTTGTTTCTCTTGTAGTTGTTGTTGGATGTAACTGGGACCCCGTGTACATAATTTCGTTTTCATCACATGTACTACATGCGGTGCAAATGACAATAAAGACTCTCTGACTCTGACTCTGACTCTGATATGTTATATGCTGTTATTCTTTTAATATGGAGTATTACTGTGTTACTTGACCAAATGAAAGTGTCTACTCAAAATATCTATGACAAAGTTGAATGATATGTCAAATTGACTTGCTCAGGAGTTGTTTTTGTTGAGTTCAGCTAAAACTCTCGTTAGCGTCGAGATGTCTCCTCTCTTTCAGACACTTTTCCAAAACATTCCTCTTTGTTATCTAAGCAGACTTGCTGTCAACCTTGAGTTTTCACTTCACGATTTCACACTCCTCTTGGCCCACGAACCAATGAGGAAAGTGTGTTCTAATCTCAACATTTTGGAGTAAAAGCGTTTGCTTCCGTGAACGCTTCAGAGTTTTGAATGGACAGAGACCTGAAAGCTCTCTGCCTTGGAAGCTGATGTAAGCTGCAGTCATACGCCAAAGACTGGCTTATTCAGCGAAGAATTTATGGACGCCTCCATAAATTCAATAGAGCTAAAGAGCTCCAAGTTCTTAATGAACTTTCTTTGAGAAACATCTCGTCTTGAAGTCAACCAGGAGATGACACATTTTCTGATGATCCAAGCGGAACCCAGGAGACGTTGGAAAGTAAACAACCAGTTCGGACGAACTGGGCCTGAAGGACTCTGTGCATCTGAAAGGCTGGTGTCATCTCTTTATCAGACTCGTCGTCAAAGGTAAAGAGCTGTTTACAAACGTACCTGGATTTCAGCAGAAATCTGATGGGAAGTGTCACTTCTGGTAACATGCTCAAGACAATTTCCTTTAAACCATCTCTCCATCTTTCCTCCTATCTCTTTTCTCCTCAATTCTAAGCTGGAAACTATTTAAGTCATAGAGCCTCAGACTAAGTATGTTAACATCCTGTATTTATGTCTGTTGTGTTACAATTTAAATGTGCTGACGTATTAAATTGAAAGAAAGTGAAATCATGTCAATCAAGTGTAATGGTGTTAGTTGATTTATTCTAAATAAATGGTAGTGTCTTTGGCACACCAAACTAAGTTAACGTGTCCATTGTCACTCTATGGCTTCTGTTTTACTTATCCATCATAAAGATCACAGAAATATTGGGTAAACGGAAAAAGAAAAGAATCCGTGAAATTACTATTCAATCTGAATAAGTAAATTAATTAAGGTAAAGAGGTCAGTATTAATATTGACCTCCTAAAATCCTTAACATCTGGGTGGCACCGTATGTGTTTAAAGACACAATATGGTGGCTCCCTCATGTTTCCTTCATCTGGTGGCCCGTACGAGTTTCTGAACGTTTATTCATAAATCTGTGATCTATCATGAACTTGAAACGTTATGTTGGCATGGTTATTCCAATTTTTGGACTCTGAAGGTGATAATTTTTGGCTGAGGTGTTCAAGACAGGCAGATTCTGCATGTTTTTATCATTTGAAGCTGAGAGATTGTTATTGTTCAACTCTTTAACATGCTGTTAGAAGCTTTTAGGTGAAGTCTTGTCAGCCCGTGGTCTGTGGGGGGGTTCTGGTTCCGTTCGGCCCAGTTCACTCACAGACTCCTGTACAAAGCTTTGTTGACCGCCGAGTCAAATTGCCTGAAAAGCTATTATTAACATCAACAAGATTGCTGTGCTGGTATTTTACATGTTAGAGCAGGTCAAAGAAGCATATTACTGTTAGAGCGTGTCGGATAGTGGTTCTGAAACCCGAATTCTGCTCCTTTAAAGTGGACGGAATCGACCTGAACGCGGCTCCGAGGGAGTCCGTGTCGTGTTACAGTTGACGTGCTGGTTACTGAGCGTAGCTAAGTTGTGCCTGTTTTAAATGTGATTGCCACGTTTCAGAATTTTGGAAAGTTAATTTGAAGTGTTTGAGTTGTTTTAAGGGTCTGTAAAGTTGCTTTCTGTTGTGCTAAGGTAACGTTAAGGCGACGTGTCCTACACGTTTGTTTATGAGCTGCGATTGGATAAAACGAGAGCTGTGAGCTGTCAATCACTCTCGTAGCGAGCGCTGATTCGCTGAAGTGGGAACGCACGCCGTTGCGACAGCCCACTTTGTCATCATTTCCGGCACTGCATTGGTCGAAGGTAAGAAAACTACATTCACCATGAATGCTTGGGAATAGTACTACAAGCGTTGTGATTGATTGGTTGACGTCACGTATCTGTGTAGCGAGCTCCGCCTCGCTCAACGGAAGCTGGTGACGCGCTGCGTCGACCCGCCTATTTTGTCGTCATTTCCAGGTGCGGCACTTTGGGTGACAGGCAGTTCACACTCACAGGACAAACGGAGATTTCACTTAAAGTTTTAAAACTCATTTGAAGCCATCTAAACTGTCTAACCACATAAATCTGTCTCTGACAAGAACGTTGTTTGAGCGTTTATCACGGACACACTAGAAACTAACTCTAAAAGGTTGTTTTTAGTTTAAATACTGAATAGAAAAATCAGTGGCCTCGTGATAACATTAAGACTTGAAGCTGCCCCCTGTTGGTTAAAAGACGTTAACAGATGAGTTTTCTCATAAAACATCATAAAAAGTCAGCATTTTTATGGTGAATTACCAGCTCTAAAGTTGTTCTGTACACAAACAATAACTCCTGTTTATTTTAAATATTTTTTTTAGAATAACAGAGGTACAGACAAACATTTTTGCTTATTTTAAATACAAAAGAATTTAAAATAACAAACAAAAGTACAGTTTTCACTCCAGATAACTGCAACTTTTTTTTCTTTCTCTTCCTTCTCTCTGACACATAATCTTCCACAGTTATCCTGTGTACATTTAAACTTTCCTGTTTATTTCAAATAGTGAAAAGTTTAGAGTAACGAATACAGAGCATCTTTTATTTTGATTTTCACAGAGAATCCAGATAAAAGATGGCAGGCACAGAGGGTCAGACCCCTGATACCACTGATACGGGGCAACCTGTGCCAACTGAAGGCTACGACCCGACCAAAGCAGATTGGATCGAACGTGCCTTATTTTCGCTCACAGGGTCCATCACAAATTACCATGAAGAGACACAGTTGATGGAGGAATCAGATGTGGACAGAGCATTAAAAATCGTAACAGCTGGAACCACAACGGCTGAAAAGAAAGCAGACAGAGATAAACGTTTGGCTAAATTAAGCCTTCTGTTAAAGGCCAAGCTAGACTTTGAAACTGCTGCACGCCGGGCTGTCTCTACATCATGTTTAACAGCACAAATGGAGGTTGCCACTTTACAGCAGGAGGTAAGGAGTTTAACACAGTCGAGTATTGACAGCGCTGAACAAACGCGTAGTCTCTACGAAGAATGCACAGTGTTAAAAAGGGATTTTGAACAATCACAAGATGATTTGGAAAAATGTGTGGTGGAGAAGGATAAGTATTACCATCAGTACAAGTCGCTTCAGGCGGATTGTGGGGAGGCTCGAGACGCGCTGGACAAATGCACGGACACCCTGGAATCATTATCACTACGGTACACAAGGCTGCAAGATGATTATAGAAAATCACAAGAACAGCACATGATGTTACAACGTGAAAATGATGGGTTAAGAGTCCAACTGAACAGTTGTAGAATAGAGCGTGCATCAGCAATGAACAAACTCTTTGAAGAAGAGAGAAAATGTTTGGATCTCATGAGTAAACACCTTGAGAATCCACCACCTCCGCCGCCCCCTCCCATACCTGATGACCCACTCCCTCCTCCACCGCCCCCGCCCATGCCCGATGCACTACTCCCTCCGCCACCACCCCCACCTCAACAGACATTTGCTGGGATAACCCAATGGCAGGTACCTACGTACCCCATGTCAACAGGTGTACCTGGTGCGCAGATGGGTGGGTATATCACTATCAATGGTTCTCAATTCGCTGTCCCAATAGAACGACTCCATAAAATTTCCCAGTTCGTTCAACGTTTTGAGCCAGGGCAATATGGTTCAACTGAAACCGATACCTATCTGAAAGACATTGAGTTTAAACTGGCATGCTATCCGAACGCTACGGTCGACGATAAAGTCGGTTTAATCAAACTCACCTCAAGCAGAAAAGTGCAGCACTTCATTGCGCGTCAACCAGTCGCCATTTTGAAGGATTACAAACTTTTCTGCGAAACTCTACTGCAAGAATATGCTCCTCGCATGGGAGACGTTGGCTACCAAGCCGCATTGAAAATCACTCAGGGGCAGAATGAACATCCAATCCCATATTATGACAGACTTTTCGAAGCCTTTTTTGGTGATAGGAATGAGCCAGGTATGGAGGATGAACGTGATTTTAAGTTTCTTTTTATGAACAATCTATATTCAGAGATTGGTTCAACGGCCAACCTCATGGCCGACTACAGAGAAAAAACCATGCGTGAATTAAAGGAGTGCGCTATACGTGTTTTTGAAACATACAAGCGACACAAGAAACCCGTAGAAGTGTATCCAGGTGAAAAGGTCAGATACCAAACGCTAGACCTTGAAGGAGCAAGAGCGCCAGCTCACTCTTTTAAGGAAGGCGAGAATAAACAGAATTTCCAACCTGACAGACCGCAAAATGAAGGTGTCCGCTGGAACAAAGACCAATAGGGGTCCAGAGACCCTAAGTGGTGCAGGCCGCATCATGAAGATGAACCCCATCATCAAAAAAGGGGGGCATTCCAAAAGAAAAAGAAATATGGGTTCCAAGGAGACTCATATGAAAGAGGGTGGTCCCAGAGGGGACTCCCGAGCAATGCGCCAGCTCCTGCACCTCAGACTGAACAGTCTGGGGCGAGGAAAAACCCACAGAAGTTCCAGAAAAAAGGCCCTAAACCTCTGTCCTCAGAAGAGATGGAGAACATACGTCGGTTGTTAGAAAGTTTGAAAAAAACAAACAAGGAAAACAAACCTGGAGTAATGTGTAGCACTATCATTGATAGTGACTCAGAGCACACAAATAACAACAATGCCACAATTGCTGACAGTCACCAAGATACTGATGGTCAGGATGCTGACAATCAGGGTACAGACAGTCAACAAGACGTTGACTGTAACCATGACATCATTGTTACAGAGTCCGAGAGCCCCTCATCAGAAAAAGGGGGGGGAAAGCTCACTCACCAAAGACAATGACTCGTCACAGACCGATCACTCAGACCCATGTGTGACTGCACTACCAGTACTGATAAATGAAAATCACACAGACAATGGTAGACGTAACAAACGTCGGAAAAAACCTGATAGGTTCCTGTGTAACATTATCAGGAAGGGGCCCGCTAAGAAAGCTTACCTGTCAATCACATTAGAAGGGGTCCTCACAGAAGAGGCCCTCCTGGATGGTGGGGCCGACATAACCATTATGTCACCCACACTGTTGAAGGAGCTACGGATAGCCGCTAACGGTGTTGACAGGGAAATACCCCTCAAAGAATGTGCTGTAGTATTGCAGGGACTCTCAGAGACGAGAACAACCCTAACAGCTATAGCCATGGTTCACATGCAGATTGGTGAAACGACGCTATACCACCCGGTACACGTGTCCGCCGTTGACTCATTCCCATTTTTGGTCGGCCAAGACTTTATAAACCGCTTCGACGCGATTATAGATTATGGCGATCAGACAATGTGGACCAGAGTGAGCCAACCACTGCCGATCGATATGCCTACACAAGGTGACACTGACTGTCTAACAGCAGGTACCGCGGAAGGCACAAAGGGATCCTCAAACGAGAGCACAATCCCGGTAAGTGAACCTTCAGCAACAGGTGAGGCAGAAAAGGCCCAACAAGAGAGCCTCCTCTGCGAGCTGAAACAGTCAGCACTCACTGAACACTACCTACCACAGGTAGTCAAAGGTGTTGAGATCCAAGGATCCCACACCGATGATGCTGTTCTGTCCCCTTGGACGGAGAAATCAGCGATCAGCCAAGCTTTCTATGGAACCTTGGTTAAAAAACAGTTGGGTCTAGGAATGAACAAAAAAGCTTTCCGCTTTTCGTTAGACCCCAACGATAAACAGGTAATGACCGCAAAAGGGATCATTGACCTGAAACTAATCTGGAACCAACGAGAACTGGATCACCCGTTCCTCGTGGTCCCGAACTTACCACATGCAACCTACATAGGCTCCGACATTTTGGTAAGATTAGGTGTCCGAGTGGACATCAACAACAATGTACTGTGGTCACTAGACACAGCCACAAAGGACTCTCCTGTGCTAACCACAGAGAACCTTAAGGCTGGACAGACCATTCCAGAGGTCTGCCAGGTTGCTAACAGCCATAACACTATTCCAGAGGTCTGCCAGGTTGCTAACAGCCATAACACTGCGGTACCAGCTCAGGTTATGAACAAGAGGGTGATGTTTCACATCATGAAAGGACAAGCTATTAGCACAAAACAGGCATACTTTCAACCATCTCCTATGTTTTTCAACTTAGGACTGTCCATGGAGGCCACATGCCAAGTGACCCTCGACTGCAGAACCACGACTGTTGCTGTGTGCAACACAAGCACAGAAGAGGTACTGATCCCAAAAAACACACAGCTAGGATGGTTGATCTCTACTGATTTTCATGATTTTGAGCTAAGCATTCCATTTCTGGGAGGACTCCCAGAAAACTTGATCCCAAGTCAACACACGGGGCAAGTCTTGTTCACGAAACCAACACAGGCCATAGCTCTTTTCTCCCCCACTGAGTCCGACCAGGACACTGTCCACAGGTTCGGTTTCAACAAAGGAGACAGTCTAGGCCCTCAAACTTACAGTGCACTACCTGTTGACAGGTTTTACGACACTGAAGGGGACTCACTGGAGCTCCCCAAAGAACAAGAACCCCTCTCAATTGCTTCACAGATTGACCAGGTGGTCGCCCAAGCCGACGCCCTGAAAACTGATGAAGAAAGGGACAAACTTCGCAAAGTTCTTCTAAAATATGAGAAATCATTCTCAACTGACTCGATGGATTGTGGGTTGACCACGCTCCACACAGTGAGCATCCCAACCCCGCCTAATGCTCCACCTGCATTTGTCAGACAATACAAGATTCCTCTGGCAGCACATCAACCTATCAGAGAAATCATTAATGACCTGTTAGAAAAAGGTATCATCCGATACTGTAACAGCACTTACTCTGCGCCTTTATGGCCGGTGTTAAAACCAAATGGTAAGTGGAGACTCACTATAGACTACAGAAAGCTAAACAAACAAGTTCCCTTATCCAGATGGCCTATGACGCAGCTCCAACAGGAACTGCCCAAGGTCACCAATGGTAAGTACTTCTCGACCCTCGACGTCGCCTCTGGTTTTTGGACCATCCCTGTGCGCGACGAGGACCAATATAAACTAGCTTTCACTTTTGGTGGCCGTCAATACACCTTTAACAGGTGTCCCTTTGGCTACGCTAACTCACCTGCAGAGTTCAACATCTTCTTGAACAGAGCATGTCCAGACGCCCACGAGCGTGGGACACTGATTTACGTGGACGATGTCCTTTTGAGGCAGCCAACACTGGACTCACATTTGGCTGAGATCGACCACGTTCTGAATCAACTAACAACTGCTGGTGCTAAGATATCACTGTCAAAATGCCAATGGTGCAGAACCAAGGTGGACTACGTTGGCCTACTTGTAGGTCCAGACGGAGTACAACCACAACTGACTCGCACCCAAGGCCTCGACAATCTCAAAGTCCCCACCAATCTCAAAGAACTACAAAGTTTTCTTGGTGTGTGTAACTACTCGAACCAGTTCATCGAAAACTATGCGGACCTTGCGAAACCACTGACTGAACTCCTTAAGAAAGACGTTCCATTTGTCTGGACTGACAAACAGCAGCAGGCAATGGACGCTCTTATAAACAGGATCAAGTCAGCCCCATGTTTAGTCTACCCAGACTACAACAAAGAGTTTTACTTGGAAGTGGGCTTCTCAGCTCATTGCATAAGTGCAGGTCTGTACCAAATACACGACAGAGACAAACGTGTAGTAGCCTACGCCAGCAAAACGATGGCAGGCCCCGAGTTGAGATTCTCAGACTGTGAGAAGGCTTTACTGACCACAGTGTGGGCAGTTAAACATTTCTCCAGCTACATTGGTGGACAGAAAATCATTGTGGAAACACAACACCAGCCAGTGACTTTTCTTAACAGTGAACGCATCAGAGATGGTGTGGTAACAAACTCACGTGTTGCAACATGGCTCATGGCGCTTCAAAGTTTTAACCTAGACATACGTTATGGTCAAAACAAGAAGTCACATCTGGGGACGGACTTGGCAATCTGCCAAAAGTGTACACAAGATGTACCAGCCACCCAGCCGCCGGTTGAGGTAAAACCCCCAGTAACTGAAGACCCGAATCACCACTTCTTTGATGACAATATCTGCAAAGATATGACAACATTGTACGTGGATGGATCTTCATTCCTCCGCGACAAAATCTGTAGGGCAGGTGTTGGAGGGGTCCTCCTCCAAGACCAAGAACAGATAACTTTCAGCTACAGATTAGGCTCTCAGACTTCTCAGTACGCTGAGATTGCGGGAATCCTAATAGCTCTCCAGATGGTAGTAGAACGCTCCATCAAGACGCTAGTCATCGGCACTGACTCTAACTATGCTCGTTTAAGTTTCGCTTGTCACCTCGCTGTGTGGAAACAGAACGGTTTCCTAACAAGCGACAGGAAGGTGGTGAAGCACACAGAGCTTTTCATAGCGTGTGATCACTTGGTGACATCACACGACTTACAGATCTAATCAGGTTTAAACTACCATATTTTCTACCCTATAAGTCGCATTGTCCAACTTGAACTTAGAAACGCTAAGTCTAACACCCACAACAAAAAACTAACCTTAACAACCGTTTAAATCCACGAGATTTAATTTGACCTCGGTCATAAATTTGAGACCTGTTTTTCTTGTGTGTTGCACTTTGGAATCTGACGACAAGAGTGTGTCGAAGCAGTGAAACGTTGTTTCCTTGTTGTTTAGTCATTACTGTTGTCATTAGTTGAGATATTGTTTTGGTTCTGAACACTCCCAGCCAAAAAGGTTTTGTATTAACATTGGTTAATGACTGATATGGATTTAACTATGCCAACATGCAGTTCGTTTTGTTAAATCTCAATCGTTGAAGAGTCAATGTAGTTTAAAGCTACTCAAGGTACCATAAACTACACTGGTCTCACAATTTCTAAATTGAACCGATTCGATCGTTTCTATTCTAGATTATCTATTCATTTTGATGAGTCTCGCCATAGACTTCAAAATTTATTAGGAATACCAAATCCTACGTCGTTCGTCTAAAAGACAACAGACATTTAGATCAAACTATATTTCATTTTTCTATTTTAGTTTAACCTAAACTAAGTAATGAATGGAGGAATAGTTTGGAATTAGAGGCCTTCGTTACAGAAGCCCTCCAAAATTTTATAGGTATAGATCCCTATATCTAATTTTACAGAATTGATCCACCCCTTAATTGGTAATTGTAGCTGATCTAAACCATGATAGCTTACACACCAGGTGCATATAGGTAGGGCCTAATGTAAAATCCCAATCATAAGCCCACCTAAAAACCCACATAATTGCATGACACATAGAACCAGAGTGGCACTGACTGGAAGCCAACCAGCCAACAACCTTCGATGTGGGGACCTGCAGCTCCAACGCTTGGTCTTCAACCTCCATCCAAGGGTCGCCTCCTCTGCGTCAATCGAGGGATCCCCTCTACATGCTGATTATAAAAACAATTGTTGCTGATGAAATCACCAACTCTAATCGATATGGAATTACTGCTGTGGAATTACCGCTGTGGATTATAAGACTTTGTTTTCCAAAGGATCACAGACTTTGTTTTCCAAGAGTTAACAGACTCAGTTTTCCAAGGGATTAAAAGCTTACCGCAATGGGATTACCTACGAACAGTATGGAATTTCCAAAAACTTTATGGGATTATAATTTTTGATTTTTCTTTTCCACTTGCTGGATTACTTCAAGATCAGAGACAGTTCAAGGTTTCCTTTCGTGTTGGACCCCATCCCCAAGGACTGGCGATGGCTTCCAAAAGGGGGGAGATGTAGTGGACCTACCCAGGGTCAAACTAAGGTTTTTGAACTGTCCAGTGATGACCTTTACTGACCTCTCAGTAAAGCAAGACATTTACTACAAATTATTCCATTAGTTGTAATCTGAGAACATAGTCACCAAAAGAGACTATTTCTATCTTTGATTTTATTCTAATGTAATCAAAAGAATAACTTTGGTCATTTTCATGATATATGTTATATGCTGTTATTCTTTTAATATGGAGTATTACTGTGTTACTTGATCAAATGAAAGGGTGTCAAAGTTCAGGTAAAAGGTCAAACTGACTTACACAGAAATTGTTTTTGTTGAGTTTCAGCTAAAACTCTCATCTAGCGTCTGAAAGTCTCTTCACTCAGATACTTTTCCTAAACAATTTCCCTCTGCTCTGGATTTCACCTTGAATCGTAATAACAAGTGAACTGCTCGACTGGTTCTGCAGGACCAATCGAAAAGTGACAACTCCTCTCATCTCAGATCTTCTACTAAGGGTCTAAGTTTTCCAAAACAGTGAGTTCCAGGGAGGAAGAAGAGATGTGAACTTTCTCTTCAGAGTTGGAATGGACAGAGACCTGAAAGCACTCTGCCTTGGAAGCTGATGTAAGCTGCAGTCATACGCCAAAGACTGGCTTATTCAGCAAAGAATTTATGGACGCCTCCATAGTTTCAATAGAGCTAAAGAGCTCCAAGTTCTTACTGAACTTTCTTTGAGAAACATCTCGTCTTGAAGTCAACCAGGAGCTGACACATTTTCTAATGATCCAAGCGGAACCCAGGAGACGTTGGAAAGTAAACAACCAGTTCGGACGAACTGGGCCTGAAGGACTCTGTGCATCTGAAAGGCTGGTGTCATCTCTTTATCAGACTCGTCGTCGAAGGTAAAGAGCTGTTTACAAACGTACCTGGATTTCAGCAGAAATCTGATGGGAAGTGTCACTTCTGGTAACATGCTCAAGACAATTTCCTTTAAACCTCTCCATCTTTCCTCCTATTCCCTTATCCCTCTCAATCTATCTGGAAACTATATTTAAGCTAAAGAGCCACAGACTAAATATAATGACATCCTGTATTTATGTCTGTTGTGTTGCAATTTAAATGTGCTGACGTGTTAAATTGAAAGAAAGTGAAATCATGTCAATCAAGTGTAATGGTGTTAATTTAGTTGATTTATTCTAAATAAATGGTAGTGTCTTTGGCACACCAAACTAAGTTAACGTGTCCATTGTCACTCTATGGCTTCTGTTTTACTTATCCATCATAAAGATCACAGAAATATTGGGTAAACGGAAAAAGAAAAGAATCCGTGAAATTACTATTCAATCTGAATAAGTAAATTAATTAAGGTAAAGAGGTCAGTATTAATATTGACCTCCTAAAATCCTTAACATCTGGGTGGCACCGTATGTGTTTAAAGACACAATATGGTGGCTCCCTCATGTTTCCTTCATGTGCAAATCTAAGCGTTGGAAGCAAGCAAACAAAAATGACTCCTTATCGAGTGTTGACCCTGGGATCTCTAGTTGTGAGCAGAAGAGATTGTACAATTTGTTCCGAACCATTTTATGAGTCAGAGTAGACCAGACAGGCCTCCAACAAGATTAAACTTCTATCACTCCTCATTGCTGAGAGACACAGAGAGATGTGTTGAATACATGGCAAGTTGAATACATGTACATGGCATTGTCGAGCAGAAGCACAGGACTTAAATGGTAAATGGTAAATGGAGTTTATTTATATAGCGCTTTCCAACCCCCTATGACGGGCCCCAAAGCGCTTTACAATACCAACCATCCACCCATTCATACACACATTCATACACCGGTAGCGGCAGACTGCCATGCAAGGTGCTTTCCAGTCCTACCGGGAGCAACTCGGTAACAGATTTAGTAAC
>JBBPBX010028296.1:5457-21247 GCA_038048925.1 Garcialebias charrua
CAAAGCAAACAACTTGTAACAAAGAGTTCATGGAGCTTTTAGTTAACATCTGTTCAGTTTCACCTTAAAAATCAACTTGGAACTAAAAATAATAATTTTTCTCCACACAAGTTGTGAAATATGCTATAAATAAGTCCCACGGGATGGTAACTGTGGAGGTTCTACCCTCTTTTAGAAGACTTTGCAGTTACCTGTAGTGGCGGATGGGTTGGTTGGTGTAGAGGCGGCAGCATGGCTGCGGGCGTGGGCTGGGATGAGTATGGAGGCCAAAGAGGGATTACTAGATAGCTCTGAAAGATTAGGAACATGCGTTATAAGGTCATGTTGTTGCAAAGCAACCCTGGAAAAAGAAATTCTTTGCTTTCAAAGAAGCGACATATAAAAAACAGATGTAGACTGGCAGTAAAAACGGTATAGAATGTATAGCAATAAAAGGCATTTAAAATAGCTACAGTATCGGTCTTTTGCACGTGACGTCACGGCTCATGTCTTTTTGCACTTCCGGTCGGCATGTTGGGTGGATACCGGTGCATTTAAACAGAGGAAGTCCATGTTAAACACAGTGCGATACAGAACAATAACATCAGCAAAATGCAAACTAAATATAAAAATGAGCAGAAGCCTTATAGAGAGAAACTCAACCTTGAAGCCAGAGAACGTTACATGGTGAAGTTAGCTTCAATTAACAACATTGATCCTTACAGGTAGCAGCTAAGGCATGGACTTCCTCTGTTTAAATGAACCGGTCTCCACCCAATATGGCGACCGGGAGTGCAAAATGTCACGTGTCTGCAAAAGACCGATAGGGCATAATTTTATATAAAAGGACAATTCTTTAGGTTAGGGCTGGACGATATAGAGATATAAATTGTTTTCTTTTGTGCAATACCAAAAATACATACATCACAAATATCAAGTACTGTATAACCTTTAACAGCTTCTTTTTTTTTTGCCATCTGCATCTAATTCACCAGAAGTTTAGCTTCATCCAGCTTCTTTAAACACATCATCCACCGTGCTTTAACACAGTTTTTCATTAATGTTTTTTTTATTTTATTTTATTAAGCTCATGGTCACAATATAATGATTTTATTTTAAACCTCAGTAACCTATAATGACTGTGGTCTCAGTGTGATGTGATTTACTTGTAAAGATTTAGTTGGTTTTGTTTCTTTGATTGTGATTCATTGCTCTCTTCTTTATCAAATGGTTCTTGAATGTAATGGGGTGACTGGTGAGGGGATCTTCTGCAGCTGGACTTCTTCTGTTGTGTTATGTGAGAGAACAGATGTACAGTTTGTTGGATTTTTATTGCAGTGAGGGAAGAGTCTGGCTTAATGTCTGACTCACAAGCCGTTTTCGCACTGCACAGCCCTCCCCAGCCCAGCTCGTCCCAGAGCCCTGCCTGGCCCGCCCCCGCTCATTTCGCATTGTGCAGAGATTATTATTAGTCATGGGCGTAGCCAGAATTTTATGAAGGGCAGTTCCTTTATAAGAAAAGTGGACTTCTATAAAAAGTAATACGCCTCGTGGCTCACTGGAAGAGCGTCGGCTTGCCACTCTAAACTTTATCTTGACTCGGGTTCGATTCTCACCTGGTTCAACTTATTTTACGTTTGTCTTTTATTGGATAAAAAAAAATAAGAGTTTGTGTTAACCACAGGCATAACACACACTCCTTTTTTTTTTCCAATAAAAGACAAACGTAAAATAAGTTGAACCAGGTGAGAATCGAACCCAAGTTGAGATAAAGTTTAGAGTGGCAAGCCGACGCTCTTCCAGTGAGCCACAGTATTACTTTTTATAGGAGTCCACTTTTCTTATAAAGGAATCGCCCCTCGTAAAATCCTGGCTACGCGCAAGAGTTAGAGAATATTTTTTTTAATTCATTCATTCAATTCATTCAACCTTTATTTATACAGGCTATCCTCGTTGAGCCACGGGGACTCATTTACAAGAGGGACCTGTTTCACTCACACCCAGGGTCAATTTAGAGTCACCAATCAGCCTAACATGCATGTTTTTGGACTGTGGGAGGAAACCGGAGCACCCAGAGAAAACCCACGCATGCACGGAGAGAACATGCAAACTCCACCCAGAAAGGCCCCCGGACCGGGATTTGAACCTTGGACCTTCTCGCTGAGAGGCAACAGCTCTACCAGTTGCGCCACCGTGCTGCCCATATTAGTTATATTTTAAAATCCTGGCTACGCGCAAGAGTTAGAGAATATTAGTTATATTTTAATGAAATTCAGCTCGCGCTGAAAGGCGGAAATCCTCTGTATGGGTGCGCGCTTCGTGTTATTTACGTTCTAACATAAGCTGATTTGTAATCAGTTATTAACAAAAATTTAACTCTGAAACATTAATTCAGCTAACAAATACCCTGATGCATGCTCAATAATCCAGGTAGAATTCTATTTATAAGACTGAGCTGAACACAGCACCTCAGACTGAGGAAGTCTTTCGGACGAAAGACGAAACGTTTCTACAATTTTTTTGCCTTTTTTTTTTTTTGAATGTCCAAAGGACCAAACTTAGCTTTTTTAGATCAGCTAACAAATATTTTTTTAGGGGTTTCTGTAATTAAATTTTAATGAAATTCAGCTTGCGCTGAGGTTGTTGTTAGAACGAGTTGATGACTCAACACGCAGCAGTCCCGCCCCTGCTGCAAACAACGAATCAAATGTGAGCAGTACATGACGTCAAACTGGACCCGGGAGCTCGGCCCGATTAGAACCTCCGTCGGTGGGGTTCCAAAACTCGAGCTGCCGCCGGCCCGAGAAGGCAAATGCGAACCACACGAACCCGGGTTAGAAGCCGGGCTAGGCCGGGGAGGGCCGTGCAGTGCGAAAACGGCTACAGTTGACCACTGGATTACATAACAGTGTTGAATACCGGTAATTAAAGTGATTAAATGAGAATTTAAAAACACTTTAAAATATTGAAACATTATTTTTTGGCCAAACTCTCATTTAAAATACTCCAGATGACTAGATGAATCTCACCCACAAATATTTTTGTAAATTTTACAAGGACGTTGAAAGAAAATGCCCCAGGAACGTCTGGAGTGAATACTGGGAACATTTACAGTCTGACATGCCAAGTTCATGGAGCGTCTTTGAAAAACCTTAGGACTGCAAAATACAGTATACGTGTGAAAACAGATCAGTAGGGTCTAAATGTTTTAGCATCACTCCAGTGTGATGTGGGAACATAAAAACTGGGAAGTAGCTACAATGAAACTGGCCTTGGTAATAAGAAAAAATATATATATATTTTTTTTTTTTGCTTGACCATACTATGGATACAAAGTCCTGCTCCAAAATCTCTGAAGAGGAGAGTTTTTGCAGGAAAACTGTAATGAAAGTCCAACAAAGTTAGGTCAGGTCCTCTGCACGGATCCAAAAATATAAAAAATAAATAACTTGTTGAAACATTTAGTCTTTAATCCAAAACACTAGGAGCTGCAGCAAGCTCAGTGGATCAACCGGTTTGTTGTGGACATCCAAAGCTAGCTGTTCACATGCAAAAGGAGGACCATGAGCCCAACGACCAATTGTTAGTGCCCTGATGACTGCTCGCTATTCACAGACAGCATTGTAAGAAGGTGATGATAAAACTGGGAACTGTGCTCACAGAAGATCAACATCATCAAGCCAGGACTCTGTGGTCTCTCCAGGCCAGCGGTCACTCTTTCAGGGATGATAGAGGAACGATGGTTTGAGAGAGGAGTGAAGGAGGCCATCTTTGTGAAAAGAAACTGTCCATCATTAAACGGAGGTGGAGGCCTCCGTGTCCAATTGTCACCTTCTTACAATGAAGCTGTTATTGCTAGTATCACTCAGCCCTCTGTGAAGAGCAAGCAGCCATCAGAACACTAATGATTGTCATTAGGCTGATGGTCCTCTTTAGCATGTGAACAGCTAGCTTTGGATTAGGGCTTTAACAGACTACTGTATTAGAGTAATCGACACATCGGTTCCTAGGACCTCTATCAAGTTTTTTAATTTCACATCGAGTATCTGTAGTGACGTCATCACGTCGCAGTTACAGAACAGAAAATGAATCAACTTCCTGTTTGGAGCATGATGCGAACAGGTGTTACACCATATTCTGTGACCACCATACTGTATACAGTATTGTGACCATAGGGGCCAGTGTTGCATGCACTATTGCAGGTCACAGAATGTGGTGTAACACTAGGTCCAATGACCGAACCAGAACCAGCTTCCTCTGATCTTGTTTCATAAACAAAAAGCAAAAAATATTAATCTCTAAACCTATTAAAAAAACTATTAACATAATAATCTCTAAAACTAAGGCCCTGTTTACACGGCGCGTATTTTGAGTGGAACCGCTACTTTCTCTTTGCGTCTTTGCTTATCGTTGACACGAGTTCACTGGCCCCCCTCTTTGAATCCGATACTTTTCTGTACCTCTCAAGGGCGAGATACACTCGAGCGTCCTCACGATACGCCCCGTACGCAGCGTAGCCCCGCGTAGCCCCTCAGGGCAAGTACGCGCAAAAGTATTTTTTTACTACGCATACGCGATTCGCATACGCGATGCGCGGTGTCTGACCTAAACTTCCCCGGCGCCGGACTGTTTTGTATGTTACACAAATGAAATAAATTCCTCTTTTTTATCGCTGATCGGGCCTTTTCTTTTGTTTTTTTGCCTAAAGTCAAGTAACCGCTTCTTCCTCCGTTCACTCGATGAATGAAATGAATGAATTCAGGTCCTACCTGGGTGCGCAATGTTTTATATATTCCCTGGTGGGCTGTGGTGGGCGAGCGAGCTCAGTTGAGTCCTCTCCGTGCTCAGCTGCTCATATTACAACAAGGAGAACGCGAGCGTTTGGAGCGAAAAACTAGCGGAAGTGACGATCGGAAGTGACGGTACGGAGGAAATGACGTTAGAATTTGGAGCGAAAACACGAGAATCTACGCGAGAACGAAAGCCGAGTGTAGCAGCGGCTCCGTATACTGCTTCAGTGTATCTCGGGCTTCAGGGTGGAACATTTTCGCTGACCCCCGTTGATAATGTAAACATCTCCTGCTGATCTTTTGTGTCAACCACATGCGCGCAGCTCGCACGCGCGGACAGTGGGCATGCGGACATTTCACGTGTCACGCTGCAAAATATAACAGTTTAACAATAATAAACAGTATTTATGTTGGCGTGGGAGATGTAAATTTATCTGAACTACAGTATCTATCTGGACTCGTTACATTTTTTAAACAGTGCGTAACGTGCTGTGAAAATGAAGACACCAGGTTTATTTTTTATTTATTTATTTATTCAGCACCACAAACTTTACGTAACACAAACACTGAGAATTAAACTGAACACACTATTAAAACACGTGAACCGAACTGTAACTACGTTAATGAACTGGACTCTTGCTGTGTGTTCATCTGGACCCATCAGAACCGGTCTGCCTGTTTGTTGGAACGACAGCTTCTCCACCTGGCAGAAATAAATAAATAAAAACTCTGTTGTTGTGTGATCAAAGTAAACACAAGCAAACATTATATTAAGAACGTTGATTTACCTGCTGTAAGTCATGTTTATCACGGAGGAAAGTCCGACATCATCCTCATCGTCACTCGGTTCTGGTCCACGGTCCACTCAGCGTCTGGTGTGCAGCTTGTTAGATGAAGCGGTCCACTTGGTGTCAAATCTGTCGACTCTTATCCAAAATCCAGCTTTAACTTGTTGTTAAGTTGTTAGCTCAACTTTTAGCCCAGAAGAACACAGCAGACAGCCAGCAGTCAGGCAGCACGCATGCGCAGTGGGCGAAGGTTCAGCAGCACGCATGCGCAGTGGGTGAAAGGGGGGGCATGAGGGAGGGGGGAAATTCGAGCAGATCCGTGTCAACGCAAAACTTTTCATCTAATTAACATACCCAAAACATCCGTTTCCCCCCCACAGTGTCCGTGTAAACAGGGCCTAAACCTAATGCGCAGCACTGCGGGCAGTATTGCGGGATGGTCGACCGCCCCACTATTTTTAGTTTAGTTTCTGACGTGCCACACGTGTCGTTCACTTTTGCAGCCTAATAATAATAACTACCTTAACAGTTTTGGTTTTCCTGTGATTTATCTGCAGTATGATAAATGGTAGGAGCATAATATATGCTCCCAATGTTTTTTTTTTTTGGGGGGGGGGGTTAAATAGGAAATGACGGGTTTTTATTTATTTATTTAGTTGCATCTTAAGATCCTATGGCATCATCAACAACTCGAGTTCTACCCGAGCTTTATTATGTTAATGTTGAGTTTAAAAATTATGTACTTGTTCAACCCCTACTTTGGATGTCAACAACAAACTGGTTGATCCACTATGAGAAGGTGCTATTTATAAGACTGAGCTTATTACAGCTCCTCAGACTGAAGAAGTCTTTTGGATTGAAGACAAAACATTTCAACAAGTTTTCTTTTCTTCTTTTTTTTTTTATCCATCCAGAGGGCCTGACTTAACTTTGTTGCATTTTCCTTCCTGGATTATCGAGTATGCATCAGGATAGTAATGATAGTGCATGTTAGCAACAAAAACAGTGAAGTCACATTGGTGTTGCTGTACAAAAATCAAAATTTAGTGGGATCTTGAAAAACGATTTGTGTTAAAAGTCCGACCCAACTTCACAAAGTCAAGATTTGATGGACTAAGACCTGCTGAACTTTGCCTGGTTGTAGCACGTGACAGAAAATACTCCATCGTTGCATTGTTTTACAGTAGGTGAACATTTTTGAAGTTCTGTTTCCAGAAGAGCAAAAACATATTACAGAGAGACGAGGTAATTCAATCATCCAGTTATACTTTGATGAGGCATAAGGATACGACAAAGTAATGTAAAAATAATTAAGCCTGTACGTTGATGTAATCCCAGTGATTATGCTGCAACAGCTTCACGGCTTGTTTTTACAATAATAACGTCATGTGGTCATCGTAGTGCCTACCTTGGGTGGTGAAGTTAAAAAGCGAGGGCTTTTCTCTCCCGTTGGGCAGTTTGACGTTGGGGTCACGCAGCTCGTCAAAGAAGGAGTGTGCGCAGGCCTCTAGAGGGGTGAGGCGCGCTGTGGGCGTGTACTCCAGCAGGCGGGAGCACAGGGCGATGGCCTCGGGAGGCGTACGAGGCCGGAAGACCTGAACGCCCAATTAGAGACAAAAATCAACTAGCACTAAAAATATTTTGAACGTTTAACACACATTTGTTCTAGATATTTACTCCAGTGATGTTTGAAGACACCTATTCAAATATATATATATACATTTCATATAGAACCCCAAGTCTGAAAAAAGTCAGCGTTATTATGGAAAACAAATACATAATTCAATCATTTGTAAATCTCATTAAATAATATTTTATTCACAATGGAACACAATAAACATACCAAATGTTTAGTGCTTTTATTTAAAAAAAATAGGGCAATTTAGAATTTTATGGCTGCAACACATCACAAAAAACTCCAGAAGACTTTAAAAGTTAAGGAGAAACAGCTGGACCAACATTTTGCAACTAATTAGGTGAATTGCTAACAGACCAGTGCGAGGACTGGGTATAAACAAAAGCATTTTAGAGAGGCTGAATCTTTCAGAAGTTAAAAACGGCCGAGGTTCACCTGTTTGCCAAAAACTATTTAAAAATAGTGTAATTGAGTTCTTCAACACAACATTGAGAACACTTTAAAAATCTGACCACCTTCAGTTTATAATGTCAAAGATATTATAAGAATCTGGAGAAGTTTCTGTGCACAGAGGACCAGGCTGAAAGTGTTCAGGTGCAGCATTAGAAACAGGTCTGATTCTGTTCGGGACATCATTGTTTAGCCTCAGAAGAAGAAGCCGTGTGTGAACACTGACCAGGAACGCTGTTGTGTCTTCTGGGCCAAAGCTCATTTCAAACAGACCGAGCAGAGTGAAGAAATGTTCTGTGGTAAGGCAAATTAAAATTTAAAGTACATTTAGGAAACCAAAGACTCCTTACGGAAGAGGAACCATCTGGCCTGGTATTAGTGCACAATTAATAATAATAATAATGAATTCAATTTATACCGCACTTTTCATTAATAAAAATCTCAAAGTGCTACAAAGTGCAACAAAGCAAAAATCAATAAAACAATTCATAAAAACCTGCCTCTCTGGTGGTATGGGGGTGCATTAGCCTCCCATGCTTACAGATTACAGATCTGGAAAGGCACCATCGATGCAGAAAAGTTTATATAACACATGTTCCCATTCAGAAGACGTGCTTTTCAGGGGAGGCCATGTTAAAACACAAACTGCATCAATCATCACAGCATGATTTTGTGGTACGAGAGTTTGAGTGCAGAACTGGCCTGCACTCGGTAAAAGGTATAATACCTTAGTTTCAACATTTAACATGATTATTATGTTTTGTTGGTTTCTAGTTTCCAAAAGCAGAATGGGAGGCAGAGCGCTCAGTTATCAGGCTCCTCTCTTGTGGAACCAACTTCCAGTTTCTGTCACATTGTCCAGTTTTAAGACTGGGCTTAAGACTTTCCTTTTTGAACAATCCTACAGTTAGGGTAGGCTTGGGTTTCTTTAGCTACCCCTTAGTTATGCTGCTATAGGCTTGGACTGGTGGAGGACAAGAGGTGGAACACATAGAGAGCCGGTGCAGGAAGAACAACCTTCACATCAATGTGAAGAAGATAAAAGAGATGGTCATGGATTTCAGATGGAGCAACCACCTACACCCCAAACATAGGAGGATCTGCGGTGGAAGTGGTCTCCAGCTACAAGTACTTGGGTGTACACCTGAATGATAACCTCAGCTGGAGCAACAACACCACCAGCCTGATCAAGAAAGCTCATCAGACTCTACTTCCTCAGACGGCTGAGACGAGCTGGTCTGGGTAGCCAAGTCCTCACCTCGTTCTACAGGTGTGCAGTGGAGAGCATCCTGTGCTCCAGCATCAACGTGTGGCATGGAGGCTGCACAGTTGCAGAGAGGAAAGCTTTGCAGAGAGTGGTGAAGGCTGCACAGAAGATGTTGGAGTCAGTCTCCCCACCATCACAGACATTTACGCCTCCAGATGCAGGAAGAGGCCACTTGCATAATGAAGGACCCCACTCACTCAGCACACACACTTTTTGCCCCACTCCCTTCAGGCAGGAGGTTGAGGAGCATTACATGTAGAACCACTAGACTGAGGAACAGCTTCTACCCTGAAGCTGTTCATGAATCCCCAACCAGAAAAATCACTGTGATGACACTTAAATGGTGATATGTCACTTTATCCATGCTGCTGATCTCTTGCCTTTATGCTGCTGTTTTAAGGATTTACATTATTAGTGTTTAGCGTATATCTTAGCTGCTTATAAACTGTTTCTTTTTATACTTTATATTTTTTATATTTTTGGTTGCAACTGGGACCTCAAATACACAATTTTGTTCCACCTTATGTACAACATGTGATGCACATGGAAAAAAACCTTGAACATGACAAACTGACCACATTTCTTTACTCTGCTACTGTCTTTACTTGCTCTACTACCTGTTTTGTATTTGTAATTTTTTCTATCCTCGTCATGTTTTTGTCTTTCTTCCAACAGGGGCTACACCTGCACCTACATCTGGACCTGCCATTCTGTGTTTGTTTCTCCTTCCTGTCCACTCAAACCCAGCCGATCAAAGCAGATGGTCGCTTGTCCTGAGCCTGGTTCTGTATGAGGTTTCTTCCTGTTAAAAGGGAGTTTTTCCTTTCCACTGTTGCCACTGCACTTGCTCAGGATGGGAGACGGCGACAAAGTGAAGATTCAACGAGTCTCTGCTAGGTTGGCTTCCTTAGATAGAGAACTTTATGTGAATGTTTTTGTTCAGTGCTCTGAGACAACTTCTGTTGTGACTTGGCGCTGTATAAATAAACTGAACTAAATTGTAAATCAAATATGGATTTATGAGATTTGCAAATGACAGCATTCCATTTTTATTTACGCTTCACACAATGTGACTTTTTTTTTTCAGAATTGGGGTTGTTGACTGCAGTGAACTAAGTGCAGCTACGTAGAGCAGCCACAGCATACAGCATGACGAAACAGGCAGTAGTGACACTACCTGCTGATTGGATGATTTTATTTAAGTAAAGCGGTTTCTTTTTTCTTCAAAACATGTAATATGATGTGGATTTCCATGTCAATAAAAGTATTAGAATAACTTTTCAAGAAAAATAGACTATGCTGCTACCGAGAGGACACACACAACAAACCCACACAAATCATTTTTGTCAAAGAGCTCCTCATCACAAACATGCTTTCAGTATTACTTAAATATGAATATAATTATAAAAAAATATATAATTATGAATGACCAGGTCAAAATCTTCCATGAACCAACCCAATTTCAATTAGTTAATTTAAAAAAAAAAAAATGTTTTAACAAACAAATTTTTTTTTTGTTCAACCAGTCAAACATGAAATATTCAAACTTCTTGTGGCAGGAGCTTTTTGACATCAACATGACACCACTGTGAAAAAAAAGTCTTCAACCTCATCTCTTTATCGTCTGCTTAAAAACAGAATTCAAAGCTCAGGATTTAGGAAGGTTTTTCAAACTTTTTATTTTTTCCACTCATTTTCAGTCCAGTACATACAATCTAACCATTTTTAAATGCATCTTTTTTTTCCCCTATTTTCTTTTGTTAGATAAGCCAATTAACATATCTGCAAACCAATCAGTTCTTACCTGGTACTTAAAAATTAAAACAGTGTTTCTATACAATAAACTAAGTTGTAAATGTATGCCTTTTTAAACTTGTGGACTTTGACGTATATCTAATTTATTTTTAAACCAAAAATAAGAGTTTTTTCAAACATAAACTTGCATTTTGCATCAACAATTGTAATGCTGTACTTTTGCACCATTTTAGTTCCCTTTAATCTTGCATATCTTAGCAGTGAGTATGAAAGAGGTAAACAGAGGGCAAAAAAAGAAGTGTCAAGTCTATAACAACTACCGGTACCATATTTTTCAGCCTATAAGTCACTTTTTTCCCCCTATTTTTTTTTTCTTTTGCAAAATTTGCATGGCCTGTGACTTATAGGCTGAAGCGACATATTTATGGATTTTTTCCAGTATTTATAAACCAATTGTTGGCTGAGATATGATCGTTTTCATTCATTCTGACTGGAATATTTTTTTTTACAGTACCATTTTCAGCCACTGGGTGGTAGCAGAGTAGTAGTAGCAGTAAGACATGCCATTGTGTCATGTAATAAATAGGTAAACGTGGCTATAATGACAAATTAAAAAAAGGTTCAATACAAAAACAACTGGACTTTATTTAATATACTTTATACTTGATTTTGTCTTGAACTTTGTTGAATTTAACATATCCTGAATGACAGAATCTTCACCAGCTATTAATGACACAATCGGCTTTTCTACCTGGATTATTGAGCATGCATCAGGGTATTTCCTTGTTAAATTTCGAAGAAACGGACAGCGTTCCTTTTTTTTTCCCCTTCCCTCTGCACACTCCTGGAGCACTGAGGCAGCGGATACAGCTGGTTTGACTGTTAAAGTCCTTTTCTCAAGCAAACAGACTGAGACTCACCTTTACTATAATTTTGAGCAAACAATTAATTGTTCTTAGGTTTATATCTTGTTAAATTTCGACAAAACACACAGGCCCAATCCTCTGCGAGTGCCCGTCCCGCTGCGTACGCGATTCGGGTTTTAAAATGCAGCTGATTTTAAATAAATAAATGTGTCATTTTGTCATCTGTGTATGTTTCCCATACAAGACGAAATTCGTCTCTGCATTTAACCCAACCACCACAAGGTGGTGCAGTGAGCAGCCATAGAAAGCGCCCGGGGAGCTGGGGAAATAGGTGTGCACTCATAGACACCCCAAGGTGTGTAGTGGCCGGGGTTCGAACCTGGGTCCTTCGGGTCCCAAGTCGGCAGCCCTGCCTCTACACCATTTAGACTGTCAAAGTGCATTTATTAAGCAAAAGGTAGACTGAGACACACCTTTACTATAATTTCGACCAAACAAATAATTGTTTTTAAGTGTTAATCTTGTTAAATTATTGTTAAAGTCCTCCTGTTAAAGTCCTCCTGTGCCTGCTCTCACGGCCACCATTTGGCAGCCCATCGATTTTTGGCACAACACCGGGCCACATTTTCGGGTTATCATTGGTGATGCGTAACAAACGCGGCGCGTCAGCCGTGACGCATAATAGATGTGACGCATACGGCGAAGAGACATATTTATGGATTTCCCCACTTTTTCAGACATATTTGGACTGATGCGACGGGTACGGCGGAAAATATGGTACATTTATCCGAAGAGTATCTGGAAAACCAAAAGAAAAAGAAAAGAAAAACATGATATAGGGCATAAAAATGATCATACTTCAGTTGATCATTGACTCATATTTTTTGTAAATGTATCAGGAATTGGTGCAAAAATACTATATTATGTCTGCCAAATGTTTTTTCTTAAGTAAATGTTTAATTACAGAATTAGGAAGGAACAGTGCCATGTTGTAAATGAACAGACAGTGTTGTACATCACCTGTCACCAAAAGTGAAAAGGTGATCATGTTTTTGCCCTTGTGGGTCATCAGATATTTTGCTAACAATACAGAAAACACACACTGGACACAGTGTATATATACTATTTGATTTTAAAACTTTGCCATTATTTACTGGAGTCAACTTAGGACAAATTTAAAAGAAAATCTCAGAAAGTATGCTTTAGATGTCCATCTAAATCAATATCAGTTTTACAGCTAAAATTTGGCCTGGTAGTAGCTGAGGGTCATCCACAACGAGAGCAAGCACATCTTGCAAGATGTCACATAAGATTTACATGAACTTGATAATAAAGCTCTTTATAAAACTAACTTTTTGTTCCTTCATGTAATAAAATGATCATAGCTCAAAACTCTGGCAGGAAAGGCGGTGGGCATCCAATCCTTCATGGAACGATAGGCGTTTTTTAAATTTATATAAACTGAGTGGACTGAAAACAAGTTTTAAATAAAAGCATCCAAAATACTATGAAAAACTTTAAAAGATCTTCAGAAAGCCTGAAGAACTATCTATCAAGACCAACCTAAAAGATCACAAGAAAGTCTAACTGGAGAAAAAGTGTAAAGAAATGAGAAGCCAGGGGACTTTTTGACGAGTGGTGTCAAAATTCTGCACATGTAGGGTTTACATTTAAATAAAGACAGCAAGATGATTTCAAAGCAGTGATAATACATGGAGGACAAAGATGCCCAGGGTAACGTGCATTTGATGAATTAAGATTACTAAAGCAAGTGTTGACAAAACTCATAGTTCACAGAATCAGGGAAGATCAGAGCAGAAGTGAAGCTAATAAATTTACATGCTGCTCTGCTGGAGGGAGATGATTAGGCTGGACAGCATGATGGGAAAACAGGAAGGGGACAAATCAGTAGTAGAATTGTAAAGTAAAAATGCTCTTGTACCTGTTGACTCACCTTAGTCCAGGGATGTGCCTTAATCTGGGGGAATTTGAACTCGGTGTAGTTGGGGTTCATCTCACGGATTTGCTCTCGGGTCGGAGTACCGAGAACCTGAGAGAACAAGTAGAATCATCAGCCTCGTTCTTTTCTTACACTTGGAAATATACAGTAAATATACAGGCTGAGCAAGTCTGGTCTGGTAATTACCTTAATAATTTCAACCAACTGATCAACACCACTGTCGCCAGGGAAGATTGGTTGTCCTAGCAACAGCTCTGCGAGTACACAGCCAGCTGACCACACATCTGCAGAGGGAGGCAGGTCACCAAGAGGAAAAACAAGTTAGACGCCAGAAACAGAACACACACACACCAGTCGTGCCATCCTGCAACAATGACACAACACATATAATATTCTGTTTCTTTTGTCACCACGGGTTTCATTCACATATAGGGGAGTATTGACCGTGACGGCCTACCTATGCTGGAGGTGTAGTCCGTGGCCCCAAAGATGAGCTCGGGAGCCCGATAGTAGCGAGAGCAGATGTAGGACACGTTAGGCTCCCCACGGACCAGCTGCTTGGCACTGCGCACAGACATCAACCACCATCAGTCTGTTTACTTCAAAATAAGTCAAATTAATAAACAAACATACGGACCATAAAGTAAAATGTGTGATTTAATGGGAGGAATGGGCTCCGTCTTCAAGGTTGTAACTAAAACTATGTGGCATCGCTCTAGTTTGTACAAAAATATTCTGAATCCAGTTAGCAAAACACACAAATAATACGGTAATTAAATCCTTCTTAATAAGACACTTTCTTGTGTATATAGATCAATCATGATGCTGATTATCTAATGCTGCCGTATTCATTCATACCCATCTGCTCACAAGCAGACTCATGTTCGGGCTGCTGTTTAATACAACATATTGTTTTACATTATTCATGTTTAGCATATATCTTAGCTCCTTATTTACTGTTTCTTTTTATACTTTACATGTTTGCTATTTTTGGGTGTAACTGGGACAGAGTACACAATTTTGTTCCACCTCATGTACCACATATGATGTGAATGACAAAGAACTTGAACGTTGTTGCCAATATAGGAAAGTGAAAAATAACTAAATATGGAAATATTATTTTTAAGTACTGTTATATTATAAAATCAAAAGATAAAATGTCCCTTTTTTTATGTGATTTATCAAGTTTTATCAGCTTTATGTGACTATGAAATAACTTAATGAAGTCTCAACCTTTGGCACAAACTATTGGGAAGAAATAAACTACCGGTACATGGTTTTTGGAAAATCATTTTCCATTTACAGAAAAAGGGCATTTTATTGCAGATGGATTGTGCCTCATTGACTTAACTAAACAACTCCTTTAATAGTAGCTGTCATTCTTTTATGGCAATTCACACTGACCCAACAGAATCGGCTCAGGTTGGTGAGTTTGAACACAATAAGCCGGCGCTGCAGAATCAGCTGAGCAACTACAGCTTTGTAGGTTAGAGCATCTTACACCATTTATACTTCCCAGACAAATGCCCAGCTGGCTCTGTGATTATTTAAACCTCCAACTCTGCCTACTCTGTATTTTCATACATGACACAGATATACAAATAACACATAAAGGCTGTATGCAAAAAAAAAAAAATGTTTATTTCTAACATTAAAATTTAACTAGGTCTTCTACTCTTATTCATTGACACAGTAACTCAGATGTAGACTTTGTGTAGTTACTGTGGAAAAATCAAAACAAAATACTGTAAATAATAATCTTGCAGATGCTGACGGATTGATCATGGCTCTTATTAAGCAATTAGTTTTCATGTTTCAAGTGGACATGCTAAAATTACTAAGCTGTGAATACAATCTTTTACTTAAGCATGTTACAACAATGGTTCCCAAACTTTTCAGGTTTGGGTGATTGAACATACCCCTGTATCTTAACCAACAGTGATTGATGCCCATTAATATTTGCTTTTTAAAAACGTTTAGCTTAATCTTAACTAGTTGATTTTCCCTTTCAACAGTTTTGACCTGTAAATAAATGTACAATTCAAATCAAAATCTGAATACAATTTAATAGCTACACTTTGTGAAATCCACTTTATCGTTCATTTTTAGCAAACAACGCCTAAATTATTATTTTTTCAGGTGTTGGTTCAACTGAGTGGCTGTCGGATGTTCAGTCATTGTTTGCTTTTTAGCTTTTAATGACATTGTTCACTGCTGAGTTAAGATATTGTCTTAAACAAATAAGCCATGACCAGTTGAGAGTCCTGATTAACAATATTTGGATGGTGACAGATTTCAT
>JBBPBX010028296.1:21330-36673 GCA_038048925.1 Garcialebias charrua
TCAATGGCACACATCGAGGTTGTGTGGTTGTCAAGAAAACAAGTTATTTAAAAAATGTCCCTGCAGGTTCCAACTCTAAAGCGTTGAATGTTTGAAGTTGACCACACGTCTTCTGTCAGCGACCACAACGTTGTCCAAGTGCATCTGTTAATAGATCCAATCCCAACAACTTGGTGTTTCCAAAGTCCAACTTTGGGAAACACTTTTCTACTGTATCTATTAGTCTGTGTTGGACTGAACAATATGACAAAAGGTGCACAACTGTTCCTCACCTGCCAAAGTCGCAGAGCTTCAGCACTGCCGTCTCTGGATCGAGCAGCAGATTCTGGGGTTTGATGTCCCGATGGCAGATCCCAAACGAGTGGATGTAAGCCAGGCTCCTGAACAGCTGGTACATGTACAACTACACAGGGACACACAAAGACACGTCACTGCAATGAAACAAGCAAGCACATGTTCATGAAAAAGGTTTATTATGGAAACAAGCAGTCAACGACCTGTTTCAGCCTAGTCAGAAACAAAAGACATTTTTAGCATGTTTAAAAGTATTTTTTGTTTTCTTGACCCTTGTTACGCGGGTTGTGCAGAGTTATAAATGAAACAGCAACATCTGCCTTCTGACTCAGTCTCAGACGAGACGTTTTGGAAAACTGTGCACGGGACAGATACAAACACCAACAGATATGTTTTTATGCAAACTGCAACACTTGCATGTTTCAAACAAATTAGTGAGTAAAAAAAAAAAGGAACAAATTTGTGCTGTTCAGCTTTTCATTTTAATGTACTGTAGGTCATTCTACTCTTGCAAAAGCCATTTGTTTTAAATTGGTGGGCTGTATTTTAAAACAAAACAACCGCTGTCACAGCAATCAAATAAAAGAAGCAAAAATAAAAATAGGACCTACATTTGTACTTATTTTGTTGTACTCATTTTAAATTTGTTACAAGCAATATTTCAAGTACACACAAATGTAACAAAACAGTTTTTAAAGGTAAAGTCAGAAAAGTAAATCCTGAAGCATAAATGCAGAACAACCCCGTGTTAACAGGGATAATTAGTTTTACAAGAAACTGAAGATCAACATTTTTATTCCTTTTCTGTACTTAACAGTAAATTTACTTTTATAATAATATAATAATAATGTCTTTTCCTGTCATCTGTGTATGTTTCCCATACACAGACGAAATTCGTCTCTGCATTTAACCCAACCACCACCAGGTGGTGCAGTGAGCAGCCAGAAAGCGCCTGGGGAGCTGGAGAATTAGGTGTGCACTCATAGACACCCCAAGGTGTGTAGTGGCTGGGGCGCGAACCCGCGTCCTTCGGGTCCCAAGTCGGAAGCCCTGCCACTACACCATCTTGGCTCCTATTAGGAAGTAATTTTACATACAGTAGTCCCTCGCTACTTCACGGTTCGACTTGCACATACTCACTATCGCGATTTTTCAAAGTAAGATTGAACATTAGAAAAAGAAAACTGTGTAGGTCACACAATTGTAAACTTTAATATTACTCACATGATTGGGACAGTACTGGATACTGTACAGTAGAAAGTTAACGAAAAAGTAAAATACTTTGGACAGGCGCCAACATTTTGTAGTTTTCTCTCAATAAGCCTACCGGTATACTGTATCCCCGCTCATAAGGACTATGTTTCCCAGAAGGCAACAGGGCCCCGCCCAGAAGCCCCGTTTCCTTCTGCTGAAATGCTAGAGGGAAAGTTTTGATCTGATGAAAAACGTTCGGTGCTTATTACAGTGACTTCGGTGCCCAGTGGATGTAGAGAGGCCGCACAGAACCCACTGAACTGGAGCAGAACCAGAGCTCCAGACCCACCGGTGAATCTTGAGAGCTTGTAGCCGGCCCATGAAGACTTCAGAGTGGGAAAGCGCACTACCAAAGGTCTGGCGCTCCATCCGGAGCCCATAGCCACTACCCCGAGCCAGAGAGCTGACCAGAACTGGCAGGGTAGGTCCGCAGAAACGGAACCAAGTCAAAGCGGAACCGAGCCGCTGCTGTTCTGCAGAGCTAGTGAGCAAAATTTAATAGCTACATATGTTATTAAAATTAGTAGGTTTAAGAGTTCAGAACATTTGATTGTGGACTTCTTCACTGCAGGGTAGTTCTACAGAAATGAAACCGAGTAGGACTGGAACCAAGCGGAACCGAGAGCTGTTGCTGTGTTCTGCTGAGCTGGTAAGGAAAATTTAGTAGGTACATATACTGTATAACCTTGTACAAATGTAGTTAAAATTATGTCGGTTTAAGAGTTTAGAACATTGCAAGAGTGTGAGAAGGGTTTATAGTCTTAAAATAGTATAAATAAATACTAAAATAAATATAACGTCACAACTTTGCAGATTTTCATTTATTGCGGCCGACAGGAGGGGGATGTAACCCGCGCAATAAATAAGGGACTACAGTATTGCTGTTTTAGTGAACTCAAACAATGATAACTGCTCTTGGTCAAATCAGTTTAGATTCAGGTTGTAGGTCAAAACAATAATAAAAAAACATTCATACGAGACAGAAATACACACACTAAAGTAATTCAGTGCCTGGTGTACATGTCTAGTAAATTGTCTAACATGTACTGTAATAGGCCAAATTAAGAAACTTGTGTTTTGTGTTTGAAATAATTAAAATAGCTAAAATGGCTGTAATCAATTAACAAGATATATTTTGGTTAAAATGCTTCTAATTGAGGGAAGTGGTATTCCAGGTACAGGTATAGCAATTACATTTACAGATACACACCTTGACGTAAATCATGGGCAGCGTCTGTTTGGCTCGGCTGTAATGTCTGGCCATTCTGTAGACAGTCTCAGGAACGTAGTCCAGAACCAGATTTAGATACACTTCATCTTTCTGTTGGAGAGAAGCAAAAACAAGAAAACTCTTTAAAATTTAAGACATGCATACAGATTAGAGGAAAACATTAAAATTCAAATTAAACCATAGAAAATCTCAGCTGCTTGTTAATCTACTGTTTTAGTTTGTGGTTTCTCCCCAGTATGTGATGCCTGTATTCGTAATGAAAGAAGCCATTTTTTAGCTGGTGGAACGGATTTTCACATTCTAAATGGGAATCCATTGTATATCCCCCAGGGGCACACAGCTGTGCGTCACAACAGCCTCAGCCGTGGCCACAGACAATGACAATTTCCTTGTTTCCTGGTTGATCTGGGCCAGTGACGACTGGCGGAGTTCTACCCCGGAGCACATTGACCCTGAATAGATGCCATACGTGAGGTTTCTCCACTCACTTATTCTAAGACTGCCTCTTTGCTCTAGCCAAGTTATCAGACAATGGCGTAGAGTCCACATATCCAGACCACAAATTACACGTCAGCTTAAAATGCAACAGACTGGAGATATTTTCATTTGAAGCTTCATAAAGAATAATATAGTACACAGCGTGGTACAGTGTGGTACAGTGGTAGAGGGGGAAAGAAGTCTAAAAAGCTTCTTAAAATGAAAAGAATACCGGTACTACAAACCGGATTCCAAAAAAGTTGGGACACTAAAAAAATTGTGAATAAAAACTGAATGCAATGATGTGGAGGTGCCAACATCTAATATATTTTATTCAGAATAGAACACAAATCACAGATCAAAAGTTTAAACTGAGAGAATGTATCATTTTAAGGGAAAAATATGTTGTTTCAAAATTTCATGGTGTCAACAAATCCCAAAAAAGTTGGGACAAGTCCATTTTTACCACTGTGTGGCATCCCCCCTTCTTCTTACAACACTCAACAGACGTCTGGGGACAGAGGAGACCAGTTTCTCAAGTTTAGAAATAGGAATGCTCTCCCATTCATGTCTAATACAGGCCTCTAACTGTTCAATCGTCTTGGGCCTTCTTTGTCGCACCTTCCTCTTTATGATGCACCAAATGTTCTCTATAGGTGAAAGATCTGGACTGCAGGCTGGACATTTCAGTACCGGATCCTTCTCCTACGTAGCCATGATGTTGTGATTGCTGCAGAATGTGGTCTGGCATTATCTTGTTGAAAAATGCAGGGTCTTCCCTGAAAGAGATGACGTCTAGATGGAGCATATGTTGTTCTAGAACCTGAACATAGTTCTCTGCATTAATGGTGCCTTTCCAGACATGCAAGCTGCCCATGCCACAAGCGCTCATGCAACCCCATACCATCAGTGATGCAGGCTTCTGAACGGAGCGTTGATAACAACTTGGGCTATCCTTGTCCTCTCTGGTCCGGATGACATGGCGTCCCAGTGTTCCATAAAGAACTTCAAATCGTGACTCATCTGACCACAGAACAGTCTTCCATTTTGCCACACTCCATTTTAAATGACCCCTGGCCCAGTGCAAACGTCTGAGCTTGTGGAGCTTGCTTAGAAATGGCTTCCTCTTTGCACTGTAGAGTTTCAGCTGGCAACGGCGGATGGCACGGTGGATTGTGTTCACTGACAATGCTTTCTGGAAGTATTCCTGAGCCCATTCTGTTATTTCCTTGACAGTGGCATTCCTGTTTGAGGTGCAGTGACGTTTAAGGGCCCGGAGATCACGAGCATCCAGTAGAGTTTTACGGCCTTGACCCTTACGCACAGCGATTGTTCCAGATTCTCTGAATCTTTTGATGATGTTATGCACGGTTGATGATGATAACTTAAAAGTCTTTGCTATTTTACGCTGGGTAACACCATTCTGGTATTGCTGCACTATCTTTCTGCACAACAATGGTGGAATTGGTGATCCTCTTACCATCTTGGCTTCTGAGAGACACTGACACTCTGAGAAGCTCTTTTTATACCCAATCATGTTGTCAATTGACCTAATTAGTGTTAATTGGTCTTCCAGCTGTTCGTTATATGCTCAATTTCCTTTTTCCAGCCACTTATTGCTACTTGTCCCAACTTTTTTGGGATTTGTTGACACTGAAATTTTGAATCAACATATTTTTCCTTTAAAATGTTACATTTACAGTATTTTCTGGTGTATAGGTCGCACCTGTGTATAGGTCGCATTGTCCAATTATCACCAATAGATTGGAAAAATCCCTAGATAGGTCGCACTGGTGTATAGGTCGCACCTACGTTTAGCTCTGCTGCAAATGTCTGCCACAGGAGCGCACAGCAAGGCTTTTAAGAAGATTAACACTTAAAAACAATTATTTGTTTGATAAAAATTATAGCAAATATATGTCTGAGCTGAACTTTTCCTTAATAAATGAACGTAATTGTGAAATGAGCTGGATTTAAAAATTTGTTTCACCGAAAGTGATAACAAGCCATATATAGGTCGCACCTGAGTATAGGTCGCAGGCCTTGAAAAAAACATAAAAAGGTGCGACCTATACACCAGAAAATACGGTACTGTACTCAGATTAAACTTTTGATCTGTCATCTATGTTCTATTACGAATAAAATATTGACTTTTGCCTTCTCCACATCATTGCATTCAGTTTTTATTCACACTTTGTTTAGTGTTCCAACTTTCTTGAAATCTGGTTTGTAAAAGAAAATGTTTTGAACAAAATATCAAGTTAATTGAACAGACTAAGCAACAAAGTTCATGCTCAGTAATCCAAGTACTGGTATAAAATCCAACAATGTTCAGTCAGGTCATCTGGACAGTTTCTTTTTTTGATGACACGTTTCGTCCTTCATCCAAAGAACTTCCTGGGGCCCACCCTCTCCTCTGGGGCTTCTTGGACTGAGGAAGTCCTTGGATGAAGGATGAAATGTCTCAGCAAGTAAAGAAACCATCCAGATGACCTGACTGAACATTGTTGAACAGACTAAGGTTTTAATTCAAGGTTCCCACATAAAACATCAGTGTAAAGAGGTTAGGAAATAAAATCTAGATTTTTTTTTTGGCTGATTGAAATGACAACAACTATTTTCTGTTCATCTCAATTATCAACCAAGAGGTTAAAAGTTTAATTACATTTTTTTGCTGTTTTCCCGCATCGTAAAAAAAATAGTTAAAATAATCTCTGCTGTGTTGTACTGTAGTGTGTGTTGCAGTCAACATCGAGAAGTACTGCTGACCCAACCATTAAATGCAAACGTGCACAACTTCTCTCTTCAATCTCTTCAGTAATGAAACAGATTTTCAAAACGGAGTTTCAGCTTTTCTTATTACTCTTTGTAGCTGAGAGCCCATATCTTTTGTTCTCCTACCCTCCATCAGTTAGCAGCATTATCAGCCTGACCTATATTCATCCTGGTTCCCTGCAGGTCTGCAGAGTGCAGTGAGTCAGTGAGCTATTTCCAAGAAAAGCTCTGTAGCCAGACTGGTGTGGAGCATTTCTGTCAGCTCAGTGTCCTGCTTTGAAGTAAGCCATCTTCTGTGCTCACTCAGATGACCTTGTTCAACAAGTAGCCAAAATATTATGACTGACAGGTAAAAGAGGGACACTGCACAATGTTCTGCAAAAAATAAGAAAACTGCATCCTGGCATTTGGATGTTCCTTTGACACTTGTCACAATCTTAGCCACCAGCAGCAGGGGAGCAAAAACTTTTAGTAATGGTTTAAAGCAGGAGTGTTCAGACTTTTTCAGCATGCGAGCTATTTTTGAAATGATCAAGTCAAAGTGATCTACCTACTATAAGGCCCCGTTTACACGAAAACAACCTGTGGAAACATGAGTGATTTTTCAATGTTTATTGGGGGTAATAAACAAAAAATAAGCTGGTTTACATGAAAAATGCTGTAGTTTTCATGTCAGTCGGGTTGCCAGATAAGAAATTATGAACTATAGTACTGTGGCTTTAAAATTATAGTATTTTGACCTAAACTGTTGTGTTTGCTGAGTAAAGATGTTCTAAGATTCAATTCAATTCAGTTTAGCGTCACTTCACAAAAGAAGTAATCTCAGGGCACTGAACAGACGATCTACCAGTACTACCTCAGAGATGTACCAGTAGATCGCGATCTACGTAATGAGCACCCCTGGTTTAAAGAATATGAAATGAAGTCCATATGCCACAGATTACAATCTTATTGAATCTGTGGAAAACAATCCACAGAAACCATAAACCCTGATCCCAACGAACCAAAGGATCCAACAGGCACTGCAAGACATGACTGGTGCTCTTACACCTCCACTAGAAAAACCTTGTGGGTAGTGAAAATGTTGACTAATCAATGGAAATATTGATTTGTGTGTTAAATAAAGGTATAAGACCCAGAAAACAATGACTTCTAAAACAATCTGTAGACAGAGATCCACACATCTTTGACTAAATTTATTTTTTCTCCTTGACACAGTTTCAGTCATTACTCCTCCATTTACAAAAAAAAACATTGGTAGCACTTGTGGTACAGATATGGAGACTTTTCCACCTCCTGCTAGCACAACCAAGGCTATATTTAGCCTAGCAACAGCGATGACTCACTTCCTGCCTCACTACAAAAGCCACTTCCTTGGCTTGTTCCCAGAGGGTTAGCAAGACATGAATCTGATTGGCTTCTTGTTCCCTCCCAGCTAAATAAGTCCCTAATTTTGTAAGAGGGAGAAAAAAAATGCCTTTCATTCACCTGAACAACTGGTTAAGCTCTCTATAAGCAACAATCACCCACTACATTGTGCTAAAGGCTTGGTGGGATCTGTAATACACCATTTGCACATCAAGTGTGGCTTATATTAGCATGTATGCTTGTGCTTCCTGTCATGTACACTCAAGCCTGACACAGAAAAGTCAATACAGTACTAACAAACCATTAAAAAACATGCATACATGAGTACAGTATTAAGAGTAAACGTAAATCGAATGGCCTTGTCCTCATCTTAACGCAGGTTAATGTACTGCTTGCAACCTGGCCCTTTGAATCCAAGACCGTCTCGAAACAGATGCATGGTATGTCTTGCATTTCTATTCACTTGACTCACGGTGTGTTGGCAAATTATGTGGCAGCTCTGCCAGCTCACTAGACTTTAATCATTACCCCGAGGCAGCAATGTTGAACCACTGCCTGTCCATTAACATCTGTGTACATGTCTGAAATACATTTTCCATAGCCAGGTGTAGTGAACCAGACGGGGTTCTCTAATACACCTTCGTCTCTTTGATATGTCCCAGTGACACCTTTTCACTGATACTCTCAGAAAAAATACATTAACACTATTTTATTACATTACAGGTAGTCCCCGATTTACGAGCGAGATCCGTTACAACGAGGCGCTCGTAAACAGGAAATCTCGTAATTTGGAACGGCCGCCATTTCTCTCGTAAATCCGGAAATCCGCTCGTAAATTGGAACGGTTTTCGCTAGCGCGACTAAAAACACTCTATTTTCATCTAAAAACTACTTTTGAGTGCATAAAAATGATCGGAAACGTGTGTTTATATGCTTAACTAACTAACTGTAGTGAAAAAACACATGAAAACTCAGTATTTTTTTCGTTTTTTCCAAAAATTCGCAGCTCGTAAGTCTGGAACCTCGCAGATCAGAGCGCTCGTAAATCGGGGACTACCTGTATTTTGAATCAAAACACAATAAGTCATAAGAGACTCTCTTGTTCCTCTATTTTTGTGTTAATGAATAACCTTGTGTTACTTGTATAAGCATTATTGAATTCAATGTTTGTTAAGTCAAAGACTGTTTAATTCAAACTGTTTAATTCAAGTTGGAAATCCAATGTTATTTCAAAATAATGATCACTTCTTCATATGATGAATCAAACGTTGAAAGTGAATTAATGTCAGACTGAACTCCTCAGTTTTGTTAGAAGTTAGAATGCAGTTTTAATCAGTTGTTTTATGAAGCTGGCTCCAGTCAATCTGTTTCTCTCTCTTCATTCTAAACAACTTCTTCTCTGTTCTAAAAACTGATATCCGAGTGACCTTCATTCCACTGGTTCGTTTGGACCAATGGGGAAAGAACAAGTCACTGATCACAGATCCTTCCTTAAAGTTCTAAGCTGTTGCTGGAACTGACGGAGTTTGCTGAGGTCCTCAAGCCATGATGAGGTTCCCCAAAGAACTGATGATCGTCTGGTCAACACGCTAATGACCACGTCATTCAGTTAAAGACTTATAACATGCCAAGTTATAAGTCATCTTCAACAGCTGAAAAAGCTCTCTTTTATTGACATTCCTTTAAGGAACGTCTTATCTTGAACAACAACACCAGGAGCTGCCGTTACTTTCGGTTCGAGTCAAGGCGACGTCTGGAGACGCTGAGAATGGTAAACGAACTGGCCAGTTGGACCAACTGGGGACTGACCATCTTCACGAGGTAACAAGTCGTCATATGCTTTACCAAGGGTACCAACGTGTAGCCGAGATCGGCCGGAGAGCTGCCATGTTTCTGGTTAAAACACGTCAAGATAATGCCTTTCCTCATCCTCCATTTTCTTCCTCCTCCATTTTCTCTACTCTGAAACTTTCTTACTTTAAGTAACTAAACTTTAAGTTATTGTGCCAGCAGAGATATAAGTTATTAAAACCCATGACTTTATTCTGTTGTTCCTACGAAATTACGGACGCGTATTTCATCTGTGCTGAAGTTAATTATAGGAAAAATAATCAACCAATCATGTACAAATGTGTGATGTAATTTACAATTATGTTAAATTAATGGTCCAATCCTGCTGTGCCAACATAAGTTTAACGTTTCCTGTGAATTACATCTGGTCAAGGTATAGAATTATTGGCATTAAGCTGAAAAAGAGAGAACCCGTTTAATTAATGATGTATTTTTGTGTCAGTCTAAACCCTGCCAATTTATACATCTAAAATATAGGTAAGTCATTAAACTGACCCCTTCCTATATTACTACACAGGAATCAAGAAAAGCTGTTGTGGCCTCCAAAAAGCTTCACTAGGATAATCACAATTGAATCAATATACAAAAAGGGTTTAAGAATAAAAAAAAAAATAGCTGTGTGACCGTCTCTTTCCATTAATCATCAGTAGGGGTGCACCGATTGCAGTTTTCTGGCCGATCACCGATCTCTAAAAAGCCTGACCTGCCGATACCGATTTTGTTCTATAAGCAACACTGTCAGGTATTATAAGGTGACAATGCACCTTCAATTTCCCAATCTAATTTTATTGAAAAACATACCATTGAGCAATAACCTAGAAACAATACAAACTTGTTTTAACTGGCCATGATGCAGTGATCTGAAATATAAGAGGTTTAGACAACTGTTGATAAAACTACAAAAAAATTGGTAAATCTGTTTCTAATGTAAGCATCAGCCGATCTCCGATCTTCCAAAATTAAGGAAACTGAGGACAACAAATTGACCGACCGATTTATCGGTGCACCCCCAATCAACAGTGTTTCAATTTATGCAAGTAGCAATTTATGTAGTCACCTTCAGTTACTCTTTATAGGTGGAGTCTTCATTAAAGCTTTATGATGCATTTGGAATCGGTGCTTAATTAACAATTCTTTTTTTCCCGTTCTGATTTGTAAAGTACGAGCTCTAGTGCAAGAAGAAAAGCAATACTACAGTAGAACCAACTCTTTGCTGAGGTGAAACAAACAAATGCATAGAAAAAAAATAATTTGTTACGAGGCTGAAGGCAAAGTTATGGAGACCAACAACCAATAAAGTGTGAGTACCATGTTTAAAAAGTCCAAGCTTTGATTACGTAGTCTTAAAAACCAAGGCATGCATGATTGAATGAAATGTCCAAAATGTTGAACAACACTAGGATAACGCAACACAAAATACACCAAACAGAGTTGTTTGTGGCCCTAAAAGAAAAACACTAATGTCTTCTTCCTCTCCAGCTATCTACAGCCCAACATAACTAGTTTATAGATACCGTAGTTCTTGCTAATGCACACTGGTTTGTATTCAGTGATTAAGTTTGTGGGAGCCTTTCTGTAATGAGAAATTTTGACTGTCCCTTTATTTTTTTGCACTTTATATTGTCCCTCTTTAGTTGATGACAGAATAATATTACCGGTACTTCTGCTGAAAGGTTGCCCAAAAAGTGAATTTAAACTATCTTAAACGTCAACAATGACTAATGAAGAGACTGCTATAAAGTTATGTCTCCCTTTTTTTAAATTATTGTCCATTTATTAAACGCAACTGTACTTTTACTGCTGTTACAATCAACTCATGAAATGTAGCTAAACATTTCTGTAAATTATGAAGTTATATTGCATAAGTGTCTGTAAGAGAATAAAGTTATGTGATTGTAAGCAACTGTGTCCCGTTGTGGGTAAATAAATGCAACTATTGAGAGGCACCTACAATGGTGGGTACGGTAACTCTGAACCAGCTGAGCGTCTCACTGCAACTTCATATTTTGCCAAGGGAAAAAGCCAAGTAACTATTTGCTTACCTGCCCACGCTGCTTGGAACAGTGGCCTTCTTTTTTAGACACACTATTATACAAGAGGTTAAAGGGTAAAAGCAAAAGCACACTGTGTGCCTCAAGTCCTCCATATGTCAGTAATTGCATAAGACTACCTGTGCACATGACAGCTGCAGCAGCGACGGCCCATACCTGCCTCACAGCTGCATTCAGCATGAATCGTCACTGCAGAAGTCATACAACACCCACACACTGAAGCTTGTTTCATTTCTTATCATTGTCCTTTTTATTACTGACTCATTCTATCCATCAAATTGTGTGAAATTCTAACACTACCTTCTGCCTATTTTACCAACACCACACCACCCCTTCCTTCTTTCCTCACTTCACTCTCAGACCGTCTGGGTGGTAAATCCCCATACCAACAACATGGTGCCAGTCTCCATAATTAACTACGGTAAGTGATACGATGATGGGGAGAAATATGAAAGGCAACTCAATGGGAGAAATATCTGAAAGTAATCTTAAATGATTAAAAAAAGTTCTTAAAGTGACAAAAAGTTGGGACGCAAGCCAAGATGGCAGTGTGTGGGGTTATTTCTGAAACCTCTCCGTTTGTGACAGTATACCAAGAACTGGCCACAATTCTGAGAGGTCACTGGGCACATGGCATGAAGTGAGGGGAGGAAATGAGGTGGAGCATAAAAGGGAGGGCTTGAATAAATCTATTAATAACAGAAACCCTCTTAGTCCTACAAAATGAAGTCCCCCAACCATCACTCACTCTGCTTTCCTTTCACCTATTCACACCACAAACTCACACCACTCAACTTCCCTTGGCTTGAGCAACAGAGAGGCATTCCTGACCGCGGCGTCCTGTATAGTCCCGACAGCATGAGTGCCAAGTCCATGTGTGTCTATATTTGACGAGCAGACCGCCGCAGGCCTGTTTGTCAGCCAGCTGAATGACATAGTACAGCCGTGCAGTCTCCAAGAGACTTCCACTGGTTGTCAGGGATGAAAAGCATGAAAAAGCAGGTGGCTTCCTTGTTCTGAGTTACTGTTTTTAACATACACACATCCCAAGGCAAAGAAAATCAAAAGTGGGATTTCTGACTGGCACAAACAATTTAAAGAACAACACAGATAACCCCCAAACATTAAAATAAAAAAAGTTTTTGGTCACAGGAACAACAAAATATTAATGTCAGCTGTCATAAACAAATGTGTGTATTGAAACCAAATGACCAGTTAAAGTAATGGTCCAGATCTTTTCAAGTGCAGTTCTGTTTCAAGGTACTAAACAATTAATATACCATCCGTTGCAGATAGATTGAACAACTTAATCTCCGACTAGATTGAAAGGCTAGTGGCAAGTCTGAACAGGGCCAAGACTAAAGTGGATTCTAACAACCTTAAAACTACTCCAAACAAACATTTCATAGCAGTTCCTGTGAAATTACTCTGATTATGACATTGTAAGCTGATTATTAATCTTGAACTGTAGTAGTTGTGTTAACATTATAAAATGCAGCACTACTTATGTCAGCATCTATACTGGTACAGGTTGGACTAAGTAACCAGTGTTACACTGTGGAGCTCACATGAACAATTTATGGAAGCTATGCAATCTTCTCTTGTTCTGGATTCAGGTGTTTAAAAGTGGCAGAGGATGTAACAAACGACACCATTAAAAAAATGTGCAAATGTAGAGGCTAAAAAATATAAAAAAGTTTAACAAAATTTCAATTTTTTTCATCTTTGTTGTTGATTCATGATTCTTTAAATAGGGACTAAACTCAAAATCAACTTTTTTTAGCTGATAAACTCCCTAGAATGTGTCTAAAATGTTGTATAGCACTATGTCTGTGTTAATCTTCACATAATTGTGCGTATTAGTTTAAATCGGCAATATTTGGTCTAAAAACGTGTTTACGGTAACCCTATGGGTTGAACATAGGTACTGCAGCTTAATTTTCTTATTGGTCAAGGACTGTTCACTCTGACGTGTCTTGTACACTCTGACGTCACAAAAGTGGTTCAAGCAGAGCCAATCCCCTGCAGAGATGAGAAGGTCCTCGCTGCAGTTCATACCTTATATGGAAGTGGTACATTGCACTCCGGAAAAGTACTGCAAAGAAGCATATTATAGTTTTCGGAATGGCAATAGTTATTTGTATATTTTAACTTGTTTATTTTAGGAATACTTTTCACTACATCGAAACTATTTGGTTGTATTTCTTTTCTTATGTTGCGATGGACGAATAATGCATAGATGCCACGATAGGGCAATGGTGTAGGTGCGGGTTTGGGGTCTGACAGACCCAGGTTCGAACTCCGGTCAAAGAATACCTTCTGGTATTATTTTTTTTTAGGCCTTTGGTCTTGGATAGATCAGGTGGGAATAGATAAATACATCTACATAATTATTCTTTGTTGTTGCTCGCTGTAAGTTGTTTGCTGGAGTTTTAGTTTGTTTTAGTTTGTTGCTAGAGGGGGCGTGACGCAGCTCAACCACCCACCTCTTCCCCTCCATGTCTCTCGACACTCCCATTTTCATGAGGGATTTTGAATCTGCTCTGGGGGCGGAGTTACCGTTTCACAGTGTGTTGAGGACCTCTTTAATAATTAAGTCATATTATACCAGAGGTGAGCAACATTTTTTCCAAAGGGCCACATCAAGACGTTCAAAGCAATCAAAGGGCTGCATAAAAATAAATTGGAAAATAAATGATCTTTAAGACAGATTTTTTTTATTTATTTACCCTTTATTTATCCAGGTAGTCTCATTGAGCCACAATAACTCATTTTCAAGAGAGACCTGTTTTAGGGAGCAGATGGTGGGGGTTACAGGGTCAGGGGTCCAGAGTGGGGCGAATGGGGGTGGAGGCAGGTGTGGGTGTTTCACCTTTTTCCACCCACACTTTTTGATGTTGTCGGTACCGGGGCTTGAACGGGCGATCTTCCGAACACAGGCCCACCGTCTCTAACCACTGCGCCACCACTCCCCCAAGGTAATCTAGAAGACCTTTTTCAGGCTTTGTCTTATTGTAAGCATGCTTTATAAAACAAGTCTTTCCAAAATCCTTGAGGAATAATACATATTGTGTAAGCTGGACAATATATTATACATGTGAGCTCAACATGTTATACATGTTAGTGGAAATATTCATAACAAACTTATATATTTTAATTTCTAAGTTTTTAAGGTTCAGTCTAGTTCTGGAAACACAATGAACAAAGTTTTGCGTAAGATATTTAATTTAAATTTTCTAAAGTCTCGTTGATAAATTACCATTTTTTTAATCAATATTTTTTAGAAAAATGTTTTTTTAACACAAAATCATTATATTATTATAATTATAATATTGGGGGCCTGATGGAAATTGTCAAAGGCCCGCTTTTGGCCCTCAGTCCTTAAGTTGCCCACGTCTGTATTACTGGTACAGTATATGGTAAGATTTTGTAAATATTTACAAAATTATTTGTATGTGAATTTTATAATGTTTCACAGATAAGCAGATGTATAAACACTTGTCTAGCTCACCTTGTCTCCACTGGAATAGAAGAAGTAGCGCAGACGGACGATGTTGCAGTGGTCCAACTTCCTCATGATCTGAAGCTCACGATTCTGAACAAATAAAACAAAACATAAAATGTTACAAAAATAGACGTGTTACATTGAAGTATCAGACATTTTTAAAGCACGTTCTTGAATCAGTTTTCCAATAAACTAGAACTGCATTTAGCAAAAGCTCTTTTTTATTCTAAAAAGTTGAGAAGTATTAAATGTCACTAAAGATGGTTTAATACAGTATTACCTAGTGACTGTAACCATACAGAAAAGCTTTTTATATTGCTTTGTTTTATAATGGAAAAAAATAAACTTTGTAAGTTACAACATGACACACTTACACTGTATATGCTTAATGCTACCATAAATATATTACATAAAAAGATGCTTTCGGTGAAATAGGAAACAAGAGGTGAGCAGAAACAACACATGAAATGAAGTGAAAGGTGTGATGATGGGCTGCTCAAGTGAAATGCAAGTACAGTACTGTACTGAGCTCCACGG
>JBBPBX010028297.1:0-21321 GCA_038048925.1 Garcialebias charrua
TGCTAAAGGTTTCTTCCTCATGAGGGAGTTTTTCTTTCCACTGTCGCCTTCATGCTTGTTCAAGATGAGAGTTCTGTGATGGAGTTAAACTCAAAGCAGTCTGCTCCTCACATAAATAATGTTAAATTATTATTTTATATATGAATGTTTCTGTTAAATTATTATTTTATATATGAATGTTTCTGTTAAATTATTATTTTATATATGAATGTTTCTGTTAAATTATTATTTTATATATGAATGTTTCTGTTAAATTATTATTTTATATATGAATGTTTCTGTTAAATTATTATTTTATATATGAATGTTTCTGTTAAATTATTATTTTATATATGAATGTTTCTGTTAAATTATTATTTTATATATGAATGTTTCTGTTAAATTATTATTTTATATATGAATGTTTCTGTTAAATTATTATTTTATATATGAATGTTTCTGTTAAATTATTATTTTATATATGAATGTTTCTGTTAAATTATTATTTTATATATGAATGTTTCTGTTAAATTATTATTTTATATATGAATGTTTCTGTTAAATTATTATTTTATATATGAATGTTTCTGTTAAATTATTATTTTATATATGAATGTTTCTGTTAAATTATTATTTTATATATGAATGTTTCTGTTAAATTATTATTTTATATATGAATGTTTCTGTTAAATTATTATTTTATATATGAATGTTTCTGTTAAATTATTATTTTATATATGAATGTTTCTGTTAAATTATTATTTTATATATGAATGTTTCTGTTAAATTATTATTTTATATATGAATGTTTCTGTTAAATTATTATTTTATATATGAATGTTTCTGTTAAATTATTATTTTATATATGAATGTTTCTGTTAAATTATTATTTTATATATGAATGTTTCTGTTAAATTATTATTTTATATATGAATGTTTCTGTTAAATTATTATTTTATATATGAATGTTTCTGTTAAATTATTATTTTATATATGAATGTTTCTGTTAAATTATTATTTTATATATGAATGTTTCTGTTAAATTATTATTTTATATATGAATGTTTCTGTTAAATTATTATTTTATATATGAATGTTTCTGTTAAATTATTATTTTATATATGAATGTTTCTGTTAAATTATTATTTTATATATGAATGTTTCTGTTAAATTATTAGTTTTATATATGAATGTTTCTGTTAAATTATTAGTTTTATATATGATTTTTTTTCTTCTTTCAGCTTCTCCCTGCATTAGGGGTCGCCATAGCGAAGTAGTTTTGTATATGAATATTAGTTTTGTATATGAATGTTTTTGTTAAATTATTAGTTTTATATATGAATGTTTCTGTTAAATTATTATTTTATATATGAATGTTTCTGTTAAATTATTATTTTATATATGAATGTTTCTGTTAAATTATTATTTTATATATGAATGTTTCTGTTAAATTATTATTTTATATATGAATGTTTCTGTTAAATTATTATTTTATATATGAATGTTTCTGTTAAATTATTATTTTATATATGAATGTTTCTGTTAAATTATTATTTTATATATGAATGTTTCTGTTAAATTATTATTTTATATATGAATGTTTCTGTTAAATTATTATTTTATATATGAATGTTTCTGTTAAATTATTATTTTATATATGAATGTTTCTGTTAAATTATTATTTTATACATGAATGTTTCTGTTAAATTATTATTTTATATATGAATGTTTCTGTTCAGTGACCTGAGACGACTTCTGTTGTGGCTTGGAGCTTTAGAAATAAACTGAATTGAACTGAATTGTAACAGATCACACAGTTATTATTGACATTAGCAGTGGTGGTAAATGATGTGCATTCATTAAAGGATTGATTCTTTTATTGTTGCCGTCATGGAACAAAGAGAATTGGAAAAACCTTTTGTTTGTCCCCCCGTCTTGTGAACGTAATAACTTGAAAAATAATTGTGCAACAGACTTTCATTTTGGTGTGTGGCTGCATCTATGTTTATGTTTATTAAATTTGTTCATTTTTTTTTTACAAAAGAAACAATACAAGACAATCTCATTAAATGATAGTGTACAAAATGTAAAAAAATGAAAAGTAGCAGAAAGAAGAATAAATCTTATTATATCTGCCCCTTACTTACAACTTCTTCTTCTTCTTCTTCTTCTTTCGGCTTTTCCCTTTTCAGGGGTCGCCACAGCGAGTCATCCTCCTCCACCTCACTCTGTCCTCTGCATCCTCTGTCCTCACTCCAACCACCTCCACGTCCTCCCTAACTGCATCCATATATCTCCTCTTTGGTCTCCCTCTTTGTCTTTTTCCTGGCAGCTGCATTTCTAACATCCTTCTACCAATATAACCACTGTCCCTCCTCTGGACATGTCCAAACCATCTCAGTCTGGCCTCCCTAACTTTATCTCCCAGTTGTTTAACATGTGCTGTACCTCTGATGATCTCATTCCTGATCTTATCCATCCTTGTCACTCCTAAGGAGAACCTCAGCATCTTCATTTCTGCCACTTCCAGTTCTTTCTCCTGTCTTTTTGTCAATGCCACTGTCTCCAGACCATACAACATAGCTGGTCTCACCACTGTCTTGTAAACTTTTCCTTTGACCTTTGCTGACACCTTTTTGTCACAAATCACTCCTGAAACTTTTCTCCATCCGCTCCATCCTGCCTGGACTCTCTTTTTCACCTCTTTACCACATTCCCCATTTTCCTGGACAGTGGACCCCAAGTACTTGAAGTCCTGCACCTTTGTGACCTCTGCTCCTTGTAGCCTCACTGTTCCACTGGCCTCCCTCTCATTCACACACATGTACTCTGTCTTACTACGACTGACTTTCATTCCTCTTCTTTCAAGAGCATACCTCCACCTCTCCAAGTTCTCTTCCACCTGTTCCCTGTTCTCACCACAGATCACAATGTCATCTGCAAACATCATAGTCCATGGGGATTCCTGCCTGACCTCATCTGTTAGTCGGTCCATCACCAGAGCAAACAAGAAGGGGCTCAGAGCCGATCCTTGATGCAATCCCACCTCCACCTTGAAGCTATCTGTCACTCCTACAGCACATCTCACCACTGTCCTGCTGTCTTCATACATGTCCTGTACCAGTCTAACATACTTTTCTGCCACTCCAGATTTCCTCATGCAATACCACACCTCTTCTCTTGGTACCCTGTCATATGCTTTTTCTAAATCCACAAACACACAATGGAGTTCTTTCTGACCCTCTCTGTACTTCTCTATCAACATCCTCAAAGCAAAGATGGCATCTGTGGTGCTCTTTCTTGGCATGAAACCATACTGCTGCTCACAGATAGTCACATCTTGTCTAAGTCTTGCTTCCACAACTCTCTCCCAGATCTTCATTGTGTGGCTCATCAACTTAATTCCCCTGTAGTTGCTACAACTCTGTACATCACCCTTGTTCTTAAAAATGGGAACCAGCACACTTCTTCTCCATTCTTCAGGCATTTTCTCACCCTCAAATATTCCATTAAATATTTGAGTCAAAAACCTCACTGCCATCTCTCCAAGACATTTCCAAACCTCCACTGGTATGTCATCAGGTCCTACTGCCTTCCCCTTCTTCATTCTTTTCAGAGCTTTCCGGACTTCACCCTCACTAATCTTTCCCACTTCCTGGTCCACAGTTTCTATTACCTCCACTCTTCTTTCTCTTTCATTCTCTTCATTCATTAGCTCCTCAAAGTAATCCTTCCATCTTCCCATCACACTCTCCTCACTTGTTAGAACATTCCCATTCCCATCTTTAATAAGCCTAACCTGCTGCACATCCTTTCCAGCCTGATCCCTCTGTCTTGCCAATCGGTACAAGTCCTTCTCGCCCTCTTTAGTGTCCAGTCTCCCATATAACTCATTGTACGCCCTCTGCTTTGCCTTAGCTACTTCCCTCTTTGCTCTATGTCCCATCTCCTTATATTCCTGTCTCCTCTCTTCAGTCCTCTCACTGTCATATTTCTTCTTGGCTAATCTCTTTCTTTGAATGGCGTCCTGCACTTCACTATTCCACCACCAGGTTTCTTTATCATCCATTCTCTGTCCAGATGACACACCAAGTACCTTCCTACCGGTCTCTCTAATTACTGTTGCTGTAGTAGCCCAGTCACTTGGAAACTCTTTCTTACCACCCAGAGCCTTTAACAGCTCGTCTCTGAATTTCTCACAACATTCTTCCTTCTTTAGCTTCCACCATTTGGTCTTCTTCTCTGGTTTTACTCTTTTTCTCTTCTTCGCAACAACAGTCATTCTACACACAACCATCCGATGCTGTTTGGCCACGCTCTCCCCTGCTACAACCTTACAGTCTCCAATCTCTCTCAGGTTTCCTCTTCTACACAGAATGTAGTCGACCTGTGTACTCCTTCCTCCACTCTTATAGGTCACTCTATGTTCCTCCCTCTTTTGGAAATAGGTATTGACTATAGCCATTTCCATTCTCTTGGCAAAATCCACCACCATCTGTCCTTCCTGGTTTCTTTCCTTGACACCAAACCTACCCATCACTTCCTCATCCCCTCTGTTTCCTTCACCAACATGTCCATTCAGGTCTGCTCCAATCACCACTCTTTCCTCCCTGGGAATACTCTCTATCACTTCATCCAAATCTTTCCAAAATTCATCTTTCTCCTCCCCATCACATCCAACCTGTGGAGCATAACCACTTACTATGTTTAGCATCAGACCTTCTACTTCTACCTTTAGACACATCACCCTATCTGACACTCTCTTCACATCTACTACATTCTTTGCCAACTCCTCCTTCAGGACCACCCCTACTCCATTTCTCTTTCTATCCATACCATGGTAAAACAGTTTGAACCCTGCTCCAATACTGCGAGCCTTGCTGCCCTTCCACTTGGTCTCTTGGACACATAAAACATCTACCTTTCTTCTCTGCATCATGTCAGCCAGCTCTCTACCTTTGCCTGTCATTGTCCCCACATTTAGAGTTGCAACCCTCAGTCCTACATTCTTCACTTTCCTCCTCTCCCTCTGTCTCCTGACACGTTTTCCTCCTCGGCGTCTTCGACTGCCCCTTACTTACAACAATCAGATTAAACAACAATAATCAGCCATGTAAACAATAATAATCTTCAACCAACTTTTTCCAACAATCAGATTAAACAATAATCTTCAACCAACAGTACAAAATGACTAACTCTTTCTAATTGATACAATACACATTACGCTATTTCATATATATTTTTTTAACACATTTGTTTTGATCATTTTTTTAAATGTAAACATTGACTTGGCATTTTTAACTACATTCTCCAAGCCATTCCATAATCTAATTCCCTGGATTGAGGTAGAACGTCCCTTCAAACTGGTTCTGAATTGTGGTTTTACAAACAACTCTGTCCCCTTAAGATTATAACAACTTTGTCTTTTAACAAAGTGCATTTGGATATTTAAAGGTAATGCATTATTTTGAGCTCTATACATAACTGATAAAATATTATAGTCTACCAAATCATGGAACTTCAATAACTTTAGGTGATAAAATAATGTACTTGATGGATGACGGTAATGCTTTCTAGTGATAATTCTTACAGCTCTTTTCTGTAATACAAAAATAGGCTTTGTGATTGTTTTACACGCATTCCCCCAAACATCAATACAATAGATTAAGTGTGGAACAATGATTGTGTTATACAACAAATACAGAGCTTTATCATTCAATAGGTCTCTGACTTTGTACAGTACTGCAATCGATTTAGCTATTTTTATTCTTACAGAATTTATGTGTTGTTTCCATGTCAGTTTGTCATCAATGATAACACCCAAAAACTTCACCTCACTCACTCTACAAATCTCAACATCCTCAATTTTGAGTGGAACATCAACAGTTTTCTTTTTATTACCGAATATCATGTAATTAGTTTTTTCTAGATTTAATGATAATTTATTTATTTTAAACCAAGTTTGTATCTTGACAAATTCTGTCTTTATCAATTCCAACATTTGTTCTATATCTTCACCTAAACAGAAAAAAGTGGTATCATCAGCAAAAAGTACACATTTAAGGAGTCCTGACACATTTACCAAGTCATTCACATATAAAATAAAAAGCTTTGGTCCAAGTACAGAGCCTTGGGGAACTCCACATGTGATATTACAGAGGTCAGATCTTTTTTTTTTCATTCAACCTTTATTTAGTCAGGTAAATCTTTTGAACCTCATGGGCTCATTTACGAAAGCGACCTGCTAAAACTAAAGAACAATGAACAGCAGTGATAGAATTTCATTAAACAATAAACAAACAAACAATAAACAATAGAAAACAAAAAGAGAGAAAAAAACAAAAGATTTTTTTTTTTTTTTTTAACAAAGTATCAAAAAACTAGCAAAACATTATAAGGTAGACGTATAAAATCAAAGACAGGAACAAATCTGCATTGGTTTTTGCCAGGATTCCAACAGATTCTGAAAACCATTTAGAGAAGTCAAGGTCGAGAGCTTCAGATCTTTTTGTAAGATATTCCATGAAGCAGGAGCAGAGTAGGAGAAGGCCCTTTTTCCAAGTTCAGTCCTCACTGACGGAACACTGCAGGTAATCATGTCCTGAGAGCGCACACTGTAGCTGCACTCACGCAAAGACATGTAGGAGGAGATGTATGAGGGCATCTTACATCATTTATTTGTACAAATTGTTTCCTATCTTTTAGAGTCAGAGTCAGAGTCAGAGAGTCTTTATTGTCATTTGCACCGCATGTGGTACATGTGATGAAAACGAGATTATGTACACGGGGTCCCGGTTACATCCAACAACAAATGCAAGAGAAAAACAGTAATAACATCTAGAATTAACTAAGAAAAACATCAACTAGTAATACACTAAGCCCTAATATAGTGGAAAAACATCATTATAAACAGCAGCACGAACATGAGTCTGTATGAGCAGATGGTCACAGATGAACACAGCAACAAGAAAACAGATCAGCATCAGCATGATGTGATATTTTGCAGTGTTTATTTTATTTTATTTTTATTCATTCATGAGTCTAACAGCCTCAGGGTAGAAGCTGTTCCTCAGTCTAGTGGTTCTACATTTGATGCTCCTCAACCTCCGTCCTGAGGGGAGTGGGGCAAAGAGTGAGTGTGCTGGGTGAGTGAGGTCCTTCATGATGCAGGTGGCTCTCTTCCTGCATCTGGAGGTGTAAATGTCTGTGATGGTGGGGAGACTGACTCCAACAACTTCTGTGCAGCCTTCACCACTCTCTGCAGAGCTTTCCTCTCTTCAACTGTGCAGCCTCCATGCCACACGTTGATGCTGGAGCACAGGATGCTCTCCACTGCACACCTGTAGAAGGAGGTGAGGACTGGGCTGCTCAGACCAGCTCGTCTCAGCCGTCTGAGGAAGTAGAGTCTCTGATGACCTTTCTTGATCAGGCTGGTGGTGTTGTTGCTCCAGCTGAGGTTATCATTCATGTGTACACCCAAGTATTTGTAGCTGGAGACCACTTCCACTGCAGACCCACCTATTTTCAGTGGGGTGGGTGTGTTTGTTCCTTCTGAAGTCCACAATCATCTCCTTTGTCTACTTCACATTTAAGTAGCTAGATACCCACTGTAATGCTGGTCCTCTAATACCATATTTGTTCAGTTTTTCAAGGAGAATGGTGTGATCAATAGTATCAAATGCTTTTTTTAAATCAACAAAAATACTGATACAATATTGTTTTTGATCGACAGCAGTAGTTATTTGTTCCATTAATTCCATGAGAGCCATTGATGTAGAGTTTTTTGCTCTAAACCCATACTGACTGTTGCTTAGAATATTTTGTTTATCTATAAATTGATCTAGTCTGTTTACAAATAGTTTTTCAAGAATTTTTGAAAACTGTGGTAACAAGGATATAGGTCTATAATTGTTGAATACACATTTATCACCATTTTTAAAAAGAGGAACGACCTTAGCTACTTTCATATTATCTGGAAATATTCCTGTTGAAAATGATAAGTTACATATGTATGTGAACGGCTCAATAACATGGCTCATTATGTCCTTCACAAACATCATATCCATGTCCACCCAGTCTTTCGATCTCTTGTCTGTAAGATGTTTTACTACATTCATTATTTCCTCTTTGTTAGTTCCATTTAGAAAAATACTATTTGCACAACCTGTAATTGAGTGGGTCACATTTTTATCTACTTTTGGTATCTTAGCTGCAAGGCTTGATCCAACATTCACAAAATATTGATTAAATTCATTTACAATTTCATTTTCATCATGAATTTCATCGTTGTCTTTTACAAAATATTTTGAAATACCAGTTTTTGCTTTATGATTCTTCAGGACACTATTCATTACTCGCCATGTTGCTTTCATATCACCATTACTTTTATCTAATAATTTACTATAATATTCTTTCTTATGTTTCCTTATAATCCCTACTAATTTATTTTTATACTTTTTATATTTTTCTTCAGCGCTCTGACTTCGCAATTTCAAGAAACATGAATACAAATAATTCTTTTTTTTACAAGCATTTCTCAACCCTTTTGTCATCCATGGTTGATCAATCGTATTTCTCTTTGTGTAATTTGTTTGCACACAATTCTTTTCATACAGAGCTTCCAAGATATTCATAAACTCATCATATGCTCTGTTTGCATCATCAACATACACATCATTCCAGTCTTGTTTGTCTAGATCCTCTTTCAATTTTTCCAAAACTTTTTTGACCTGTTTATGATCTTTTTCTTCATTGCGACTGCTTTTGTGATGCTTTGATCATTTTTATAGATTGTGAAAACTGGTCTCTATGTACATTTATATTGCTTATAGATTTATCAAATGATTGGGGTAACCCTTCAGGTGGCCGGTTTCATCTACGGGGACCAAGGCCACCATTGGCCACCCCCTGGCTCCTCCTTTGAACCTGGTGGTGGATAAAATGGCTCCCTCCTCTCTCCAGGATTTGTCACTCTGCTCTGCCTCAGGCAAGAAAAACCCTCCGTGTGTTCTCCACAGAGTAACTTGAAGATCTTGCACCCCGAACATTCAGGTTCACTTTCATTCCAGTCCAGAAAAACACTCCTGTCCCAAACTACAAACATTCACTGTTCAAGCCCCTCAGAGACGGGCACATCTGCACGTTCCTGTCTGGAAGTTATTCCAGATGTTGTGCTGGACCAGAACATTATGCAGCCACGTCTTCAGCCTGTTGTTCTGTTTCTCCCCTGCAGGTAAAGTGGTGGCGTTGTACTCCAGGTTTGATGTCATCGTAAGTACATGTTGTGACCCTTTCACTCTGTTTTTTGTGCACCTGGTCAACGGATGCTTTGTTAACAAAATTTCTCGTGCACAACATTTAGTGAAAGGCAGCGGCTGCTGTCAGATTACTGAAGCAAAGCCACTTTCCTGTGTCTGTCTTTAAGAACCTTGCTGCACAGAAGAACTACAACAATCTGAACATGAGCATGCACGAGGCCATTGCTTCCAGAGTCTGCTGTGTGGAGGGGGTCATCAAGTGTCACCCTCATGAAACGCTGGAGACCATCATCGACCGCATCGCAAATGCTGAGGTACTCCACCAGACAAAGACCAGTCACACACAGCTGTTCTTATGGACTGATGCTACCGGCAGGAGAAGGTTGGAGCAGTAAAACACAGTGAACCCTCCTGTCAGAATCTGATGGAAACAAATGAAGCTCATGTGCAACAGCCTGAACCTCACGTTCTCTAGACCCGCCTGTACTTGCACAGGAAGTGAGACTAACATGGTTATTGTGATTTTTAAAAAAAAACTTTCTGGATAAAATGATGTTCTGAGACCTCCAGTCCACAGTGTTCTTCTAGTGGGCTTCAATCAATCAATCACCTTTATTTAACCAGGTAGAGCCCGTTGAGATCGAGATCTCTTTTACGAGGGTGACCTGGTCAAGTGGTCAGCAGCACACGTCACATGGTAATTGACAATAAACATTTGCATTTATCAAAAAGAAAATAAAGAAAACTACAATCACAGTAAATAGATGTTGGCAGTTTAAAACTAACAGGATATGACAGATTTCTATTTACATTATATACAAAACAAGCAGACAGACATCAGTTGGGTAGATAAAGTTAAAAAATCAACAATGACATGTATATTGGATAAGTAAAGTGTTTAGAAACATCTGCATTGATCAAGTTTCTTGATGACATTACCTAATACGGTTGACATAAAGGATCCAGGAGAGATGAATGTTGATAGTTTCAGATCTTTCTGTAAGTTGTTCCAGGCTGAGGGGACGGAGAAGCTGAACTCTTTTTCCTAGTTCAGTTCTGACCGGAGGAACTGACAGGAGGACTAAATCATTAGAGCGCAGGGAGTAATGACTGTGTGATGTTTGTATCTACGGGCTTCTTCAGCTCCTGCACCTCGCTGTGTTTCAGTCCAGCTGTCAGATCCCAGATGTTGTCACTGTGTCTCGTCATTGTCCCTGTCAGCGTCTTGTCATGTCTCATGTGTCGGAGCGTGTTCCTTCAGGTTCTGCTCCCTGGTCTCCTCCAACAAGTTTCTGCTGCCTCACCTGGGAGTATGTTGTGATCAACAGCTGCACGTGGTTTCAACCAAACAAGCAGAAATATGTCAGTCACGGTTTTTTTTACATTTATACACACAGTACTGTATATATTAAGAGGAAGAACTTTGTTTTTGTCAAGGAGAAGAGGTCGAATTGGAAACACCCTCTGTAGCACGATGACTTGAAAAATAAGTGAGTTTCCAACTTCCATTATGGTGTGTGTGTGTGTGTGTATGTGTATGTGTATGTGTGTGTGGTGTGTGTGTGTGTGTGTGTGTGTGTGTGTATGTGTGTGTGCGTGCGTGTGTGTGTGTGTGTGTGTGTGTGTCAAGTCAAATTTATTTATGTAGCACATTTAAAACAGAAACTGTTCCAAAGTGCTTAACAAAAAGATTACAGCCTCAAATAAAAAGTAATGAGATATATTTACAGCACATGGAATAAAAGTATAAAACAGAAAACATAATTAGAAATAATGAAATACTAAATCAGATCAACCTGTTTCAAATGTCATGGAATAATAACAAAACGCATGAAACAGAATCAGAATCAATGAAACTCTGATCTAAATTCGGTCACCCTCTGTTAAATGTCAATGAGTACAGGTGTGTTTTTAGGAGAGTTTTAAAAACGGAGACGGAGGTGTCCTGTCTAATGTTGATGGGCAGATTGTTCCAGAGCTTAGGGCCCACAACTGAAAATATCAGATCTCCTCTGAGCTTCAGCCTGGTTTTTGGTACGACCAAAAGCAGCTGGTCAGATGATCACAAGGCCCGAGAAGGAGCATAAGGGATGACGAAGGTCGGAGAGATATGAGGGTGCAAGGCCATTAATGCACTTGAATGTCAGCAGGAGATTTTTTAAATTGATTCTTACACACACAGGAAGCCAGTGAAGGGAGGACAGAACCGGTGAGATGTGCTCAAACCTGTGAGTTCCTGTTAGTAGCTGAGCTGCAGCATTTTGTACAAGATGGAGACGTGAAAGCGAAGTCTGACTGGCCCCAACATGAAGCGAGTGACAGTGGTCCAGCCGGGTTGTAATAAATGCATGGACTCATTTTTCAAGGTCAGATCTAGACAGAACAGATTTAAGCTTAGCTATATGTCTTAGCTGAAAGAAGCTTTTTTGAAGAACAGAGTTGATCTGTTTATTAAACTTAAAGTCAGAGTCTAACACTACCCTGAGATTAGTAACAGACTGCTTTAGATGTGGCTGAAGGGAGTGCAGGTTTACAGGATCAGTGACAGCAGTAGAGCTTGAGTTAAACACAATGACCTCAGTTTTCTAATCATTAAAACTCAAGAAGTTTGAAGCCATCCATGTCTTGATGTCATCAAGACATTTTAGCAAAGGGTTGATGGAGCAGGAACTGTTTGGTTTTAAAGGCAGATAAATCTGAGAATCATCAGCGTAGCAATGAAACAAGATACCATTTTTCCTCAGGATAGACCCAAGGGGAGCAGATTCAATGAAAACAGAAGGGGTCCAAGAATGGAGCCTTACGGGACCCCACAGGAAAGAGGGACAGAAGCAGATAAATGATTGCCAAAGTTAATATAAAAACTCCTGCTCAGATATGAACAGAACCATTCTAACACCACACCCGTGATCCCAACCCAGTGTTCTAACTGTGACATAAGAATACTGTGGTCAACGGTGTCAAATGCAGCGGTAAGATCGAGGAGTACCAGGATCACAGACTGACCAGAGTCATTCGCTAGCAGAATGTCATTACAGACCCTTACCAAACCTGTCTCGGTGCTATGTGGTTGATTAAATCCTGACAAAAAAAATCTCATCATAAGGGGTCTTTGGGCTGCACTTTGTCTGGTCCCTCACCTAGGACCTGTCTGCCTTGGGTGACCCTACTAGGGGCATGAAGCCCCTGACAGCATAGCTCCTAGGATCATTGGGACACTCAAACCCCTCCACCACGGTAAGGTGGCAGCCCAGGGAGGGACCCCTTATGATGAGTTCAATTAATGGAAACAATGTTCCCTCGCCCGGACGCGGGTCACCGGGGCCCCACTCTGGAGCCAGGCCCGGAGGAGGGGCACGTTGGCGAGCGCCTGGTGGCCGGGCTTTCACCCATGGAGCTCGGCCGGGCACAGCCCGAAGAGGAGACGTGGGTCCCCCTTCCCATAGGCTCACCACCTGTGAGAGGGGCCAAAGGGGTCGGGTGCATTGTGGAATGGGTGGTGGCCGAGGGCGGGGACCCTGGCGGTCTGATCCTCGGCTACAGAAGCTGGCCATTGGGACATGGAATGTCACCTCTCTGGTGGGGAAGGAGCCTGAGCTAGTGTGTGAGGTTGAGAGGTTCCGGCTAGAAATAGTCGGACTCACCTCAACGCATGGCTCTGGCTCTGGAACCAGTTTCCTTGAGAGGGGTTGGACACTCTTCCACTCTGGAGTTGCCCCTGGTGAGAGGCGCCGAGCAGGAGTGGGCATACTTGTTGCCCCCCATCTTGGTGCCTGTACGTTGGGGTTCACCCCGGTGAACGAGAGGGTAGCCTCCCTTCGCCTACGTGTGGGGGGACGGGCTCTGACTGTTGTTTGTGCCTATGCGCCAAACGGCAGCGCAGATTACCCACCCTTTTTGGAGTCCTTGGAGGGGGTATTGGAGGGTGCGCCTCCTGGGGACTCCCTTGTTCTGCTGGGGGACTTCAACGCTCACGTGGGCAATGACAGTGAGACCTGGAGGGGTGTGGTTGGGAGGAACGGCCCCCCTGATCTGAACCCGAGCGGTGTTCTGTTGTTGGACTTCTGTGCTCGTCATGGATTGTCCATAACGAACACCATGTTCAGGCATAAGGGTGTCCATATGTGCTCTTGGCACCAGGACACCCTAGGTCGCAGTTCGATGATCGACTTTGTTGTCGTCTCATCTGATCTGCGGCCGCATGTCCTGGACACTCGGGTGAAGAGAGGGGCGGAGCTGTCAACTGACCACTACCTGGTGGTGAGTTGGCTCCGATGGTGGGGGAGGATGCCGGTCAGACCTGGCAGACCCAAACGTATTGTGAGGGTCTGCTGGGAACGTCTGGCAGAGTCTCCCGTAAGACGGAGCTTTAACTCCCACCTCCGGGAGAGCTTTGAACACGTTCCGAGGGAGGCGGGGGACATTGAGCCCGAGTGGGGCCTCTATTGTCGAGGCAGCTTATCGGAGTTGTGGCCGCAAGGTTGTTGGTGCCTGTCGTGGTGGCAATCCTCGAACCCGGTGGTGGACGCCAGCGGTGAGGGATGCTGTCAAGCTGAAGAAGGAGTCCTATTGGGCCTTTTTGGCCTGTGGGACCCCGGAAGCAGCAGATAGGTACCGGCAGTCCAAGCGGCATGCGGCTCGGGTGGTTGCTGAGGCAAAAACTCGGGCGTGGGAGGAGTTCGGAGAGGCCATGGAGAATGACTTCCGTACGGCTTCGAGGCGATTCTGGTCCACCATCCGGCGTCTCAGGGGGGGAAAGCGGTACGCGACCAACACCATTTATGGTGGGGATGGCGTGCTGTTGACCTCAACTCGGGATGTTGTGAGTCGGTGGGCGGAATACTTCGAAGACCTCCTCAATCCTACTGGCACGTCTTCCACTGAGGAAGCGGAGCCTGGGGACTTTGGGTCGGGCTCTCCAATCTCTGGTGCTGAGGTCGCCGAGGTGGTTAAAAAGCTCCGCGGTGGCAAGGCTCCGGGGGTGGATGAGATTCGTCCTGAGTTCCTTAGGGCTCTGGATGTTGTGGGGTTGTGTTGGCTCTGCAATATCGCGTGGACATCGGGGGCAGTTCCCTTGGATTGGCAGACTGGGGTGGTGGTTCCCCTATTCAAAAAGGGGGACCGTAGGGTGTGTTCCAACTATAGGGGGATCACACTCTTAAGCCTCCCTGGTAAGGTCTATTCAGGGGTTCTGGAGAGGAGGGTCCGTCGGATAGTCGAACCTCGGATTCAGGAGGAGCAATGTGGTTTTCGTCCTGGTCGTGGAACACTGGACCAGCTCTACACCCTCAGCAGGGTCCTGGAGGGTGCGTGGGAGTTTGCCCAACCAGTTTACATGTGCTTTGTGGACTTGGAAAAGGCATTCGACCGCGTCCCTCGGGGGGTTCTGTGGGGGGTACTCCGGGAGTATGGGGTACCAGGCCCTTTGATATGGGCTGTTAGGTCCCTGTACGACCGGTGTCAGAGCTTGGTCCGCATCGCTGGCAGTAAGTCGGGCTCGTTTCCGGTGAGAGTTGGACTCCGCCAAGGTTGCCCTTTGTCACCGATTCTGTTCATAACTTTTATGGACAGAATTTCTAGGCGCAGCCAAGGTGTTGAGAGGATCCGTTTTGGTGGCCTTAGAATCTCTTCTCTGTTTTTTGCAGATGATATGGTCCTATTGGCTTCATCAGTTCGTGATCTACAGCTTTCGCTGGAGCGGTTTGCAGCTGAATGTGATGCGGCCGGGATGAGGATCAGTTCCTCCAAATCCGAGGCCATGGTCTTGAGCCGGAAAAGGGTAGCATGCCCTCTCCGGGTCGGGGAGGAGGTCCTGCCCCAAGTGGAGGAGTTTAAGTATCTCGGGGTCTTGTTCACGAATGAGGGAAAACTGGAGCGTGAGATCGATAGGCGGATAGGTGCAGCGTCCGCAGTGAAGCGCGGTCTGTCGTGGTGAAGAGAGAGCTGAGTCAAAAGGCAAAGCTCTCAATTTACCGATCGATCTACGTTCCCACCCTCATCTATGGTCATGAGCTCTGGGTTATGACCGAAAGAACGAGATCTCGGATACAAGCGGCTGAAATGAGTTTTCTCCGCAGGGTGTCTGGACTCTCCCTTAGAGATAGGGTGAGAAGCTCAGTCATCCGGGAGGGACTCGGAGTAGAGCCGCTGCTTCTCCACATCGAGAGGAGCCAGTTGAGGTGGCTCGGGCATCCTGGACGCCTCCCTGGTGAGGTGTTCCGGGCATGTCCCACCGGGAGGAGACCCAGAGGAAGACCCAGGACACGCTGGAGGGACTATGTTTCTCGGCTGGCCTGGGAACGCCTTGGGATTCCCCCAGAGGAGCTGCTCCAAGTGGCTGGGGAGAGGGAAGTTTGGGCCTCCCTACTTAGGCTGCTACCCCCGCGACCCGAGCGGAAGAAAATGGATGGATGGATGGAAAAAAATCTCAAAAATTCTATTTTCATTCAAAATCTTGGTTAGTTGATAAAAAATTATTGTCTCCAAGATTTTAGAAAGAAATGGAAGTCTTGAGATTGGACTGAAGTTCGAACAAGCTGCAGGGTCAAGTCCGGATTTTTTAATTAATGGAGTTGCCACTGCATGTTTTAAAACATCAGGAACCACACCTGGAGCCAAACTGCTGTTAATAATGGCACGAACAGAGGGTCCAGTTGATGGTAGAACCTGTTTAAAAAATGCAGCAGGGATGGGATCAACAGGGGAACCTGAGGGTTTCATGTGATCGACGACCTCATTTAAAAATGAGAGTGACATGGCTCAAAGTGACTGAAGACTGCTGAGCAAGGGACAAGAACTGAGGGGTCGGCTGTGGAGTGTGGAATCAATGATCTAATGAACTCAACCTTTTCAACAAAATGTCTGACAAACTTATTACAGATGTCAACAGAGGCTTCAATGGTGTCAGACTGAGGCACATTTACAACGGTGTTAGTGGTTTTAAAAAGAACACGGGGTTGTGACTGTTTAAATTTATAATTTTTTAGAAATATTTGTTTTTCTCCTGTTTAACGGTATCTGATACGTTTTCCAACATGATTTTAACATCTCAGAAGACACCTGAAGTTGATCTTTTTTCCATCTACGCTCAGCTCTCCTGCACAGGCGTCTTGCTTCTCGTGTGGTCTCATTTACCAAAGAGTGGGGCGTGCATTTCCGATTCCTCAGCTTTAACGTGGCGACTGAGTCCAGGATCTGAACACAGGCCGCCTGATGCTGAGAAAGCAACTCCTTTGTAGTACGACCTGCAGAGAGTTCGGAGTCTGAAACAGAATTACTAGCAAAGATGGAAGAGTGTGTCGGTGGAAGGGTTAAAAATCCTACAGGGCCTGGGTGGTGGTGGTGGTGGGGGTGGGGGGTGTAGACTCACAAATCAAAGAGGTGATGAAAGAAAACAGTTTGTGGTCGAAAAAATGAGTATAAAAATAGCACACAGAACCGGGTTGGAGCGGCCCAGTTCACAACAGAGCAGTTCAAAACTCGAATAATTAGCTGAACCATGGAGCTGTCTGCAAAGCAAATGTTTCTTAAAAACAGTCAGTAATCTTCCACCATGACCAGTTGTCCCAGGGCAGACTCAAGACTCTGATGAAAAGAAAGTCCAGTCCGTTGCAGCAGAAAAAGTGTGCGTGTGTGACATCTTGGCATAAACAACTTAATTTATATGGGTGAGACTAATGCCTCTTTTCCACCGCTCGGCTCGGCTCGGGTTGGATCGGCTCAGGTCGGCTCAGTTCGGGTCGGGTCACATCTATGTTCTGTTTCCACAGCTTTTTTGTACCCCTTCTGTGGGCGGGGTCCAGAATCCTACTCGTCTTACCACATGGTGGCAGTAGTGTTCCTCAAGCTATTTACTACAGTACTAGCCACCACTAGAAGAAGAACACAATAAAGACTTTGTATCACATATTATCAATTCTATCAAAAACCACATAGCTGATATTTTTCAAAAAAATCTAGTGTGATCACAACATGTTCATATACGAAATGTATCCTGTTGGAGTTATTTGAAATAAAATTCAATGTTTTATAGACATAAATGTGTCAACCTACGTCCATTATTTTCTCCCTTCTACTTTGTATCACATATTATCAATTCTATCAAAAACCACATAGCTGATATTTTTCAAAAAAATCTAGTGTGATCACAACATGTTCATATACGAAATGTATCCTGTTGGAGTTATTTGAAATAAAATTCGAATTTTTATAATTTATTTTCGTTGTGCAAACACAGGTTTTGGAAAAAGTCAAAGCGAAACTACTTTAAATGCAGCATATTTGACCACTACGTGACAATATTAAAGCGTGGTTAAGCTCAGGAGCCCTCGTACTATTAAAGTCAGCTATGAAATATATTTTATATCTGTTCATTGAGCTACATTTAAAGACATAAAGCCGCCCGCGCGCCGCGTGTTGCTCGTGGCGAAACTACTTTTTAAAATCGTGCAGTTTTGAGCAGTACGTGATTTTATTAAGGACACGTTCAGCTGAAGACCCATCTTTGCTATAAATTTAAAAAATAATAATTGTTTTTACCGTGTTTATCATGTAAAAGTCCTGCAGTGATCGCGTCCCTCGCTTCCGTGAAAACAGCTCTCGTCTCCTCCTTCCTACTTCCGGAGCGGGTGAGCTCGCTTCAGTACACCTCTGAAACCGGCCCGAAAATCTCAGGAAATCTCGCGCGGCTCCGCTCGGAATATCCGGTGGGAAAGGATGAAAGGGGGTCTCTGCGACGCACATATGACGTAACATCCGACCCGAGCCGACCGGTGGAAAAGGGGCATAAGTGTCCTTTGGTCCTTCGCTCATCTACAGACCAAACTGTGACGATGTGACATCAACATGACGTCAGCCTTCTCTGACCTCTGTGAAGTCCCAGTCATTTTCTGACCGTATATGCTGGGCTCAACTGGTCTGTGATGTTCTGATAATAACTGGACCATTTATGTGTTTCCCCACCAGGTTCATCGGCTGGTTTTGGTGGACAGTGATGATGTGGTGAGAGGGATAGTCTCTCTGTCGGACCTTCTACAAGCCCTGGTTCTCTCCCCAGCAGGTATCGAAGCTCTGAACTCCTACTGATGAATCGCCCATCCGTCACTTCTCTCCCTTTTTTCTCTGGCTGCGTCTGTATTCATCCTTCTGACTTCCAATTATTAAAAGCTCTCTTTATTCTGACAAAATGTTTCATGCTCCTGGTACTTACATGTACTTTCCTCTTGTTCTTCAAACCCTGGGATACTCGGCTCTCTGTGAATAAGCTTCCAGTCTTTCCTTAGATTCCTGCCACTGGTTATAGACTAACATACCAGTGAAACCTGCAGCATCTTGATAAGGCCTTTACTTGGAACCTAGTAACTGCTTTTTCTGTATTCACCCACTTTCTTCAACACATTATTTGTAAGAAAAGTTGTGTCCACTCAAACAAGGCTTGTTGGGTCCTGCACCTCTTCTGGTTTTCCTTTCATCCTTCTAACATGCAAACAAACTGTTTGAACCTCTGTCTAAATATCCCACCAATGAGCCTCGTTAGTCTCACATGAACCTTTCAAACCCTCAATACAACACCCGCCGACCTTCTTCAGCAGGTGTCTTTAAGCAGATGTTGTTGGCTTTCTTTAAAAGAACCAAAGTTTTCCAGGTTGGAGGCCCATCTGAGACACCAGCTCCGATCCCGACTAAGCTTATCTTTGAACTTTCTTGTGGATACAGGTCCATTTTACTGTTTATATTCCTCAGAATGAAAAAATCTCAAGTGTTTGGTACTTACAGTACTTTTCGTTTTGTCCAGATTAGAACAAATTATTCTGTTGAAAGACAGAGGTTGCTGGTTTAACCTACAATTAAGGAAGTTGTCGGCAGCAAATTGGGACCCAATCATGCTGCTTGCCTTTGTGATTGCTTGGTTCGGGCTCGTGTACCCAGATTCAATTGCCTTGGCCGGAATGGATCAGATCTCTGGGATTTTTACTCGGGTACGTTTCATCAGTGTGGCCACAAAATTTGGATATTTCCAAACCGTTTTTGGACCAACACAGACTCAAGGCAGATGTCATTATGTTCTGCCTGTCCCCAAAACAACTGTGTGCTTATCTGAATCAGGCTCCCCCGGCTGGCCTTGAAGGCCACCTTGTCTGAATACGTCTGGAGGACATGTAATCTGACGCTCAACCCCGCCCATCAGGGAATTCCATTGTCAACCAGAGTGAACCAGCAGAATAAACATTCTGTCATCATTTCAGGACTCTTGGATTCTCATTAGCGTTGACCTTGGCATTTCCTCGACATCCCTCGAGAATGTTAATAGATCTCACCAGAAGGAGCTGTTGATTATTACATCCTTATCAGAACTCTTACAGTACCCCCGAGAGAATCCATAGACATTGCTCACTGTTCTTGGTGTCTTCGCCCCCCTCTGCGGAATGTCTACATCACTATGTGCTTATTTGGGAAAGTTGTTTTTTAATATTAGAATATTTCTTCTCTGGCAAGAAAAAAGATTTTAATAGGAGTTTTTTCGCCTCCAAATCCTAATGTGTCTAATTTCATTACTTTTTGTCTGTCTAAGCAGATCTCACTTGTAAATGAGTCTTCTAGGCTCAATGTGACTTATCTGTCTAAATAAAGTTTGAGAGGATAAAAGAGGGGTACTTCCACCCATGTGTCCACTGACGTGTTATAATCTGACAACATACACATTCAGGCAACTGTGGATCAGTTGTTAGAGCAGTCGTCCTCCAATTGGAGAGTTGAGGGTTCAAGTCCATTGGAAGTCACATGTTGAAGTGTCCCTGGGCAAGACACCAAACCCCTAATTGTCTCTGTCGTGTTTGAACGTGTGTGTAGTAGAGTGCTTTATGAATGTGTGTAGTAGAGTGCTGTATGAATGTGTGTAGTAGAGTGCTGTATGAATATGTGTAGTAGAGCGCTGTATTAATATGTGTAGTCGAGTGCTGTTTGAATGTGTGTGTACTAGAGTTTTGTATGAATGTGTGTAGTAGAGAGCTGTATGAATGTGTGTGTAGTAGAGTGCTGTATGAATGTGTGTGTAGTAGAGTGCTGTATGAATGTGTGTGTAGTAGAGTGCTGTATGAATATGTAAATGAGGCACAGAATGTGTTGTAAAGAGCTTTGAGTATATTGATTAGACCTAAAGGGGCTGTATAGGTACCGTACATTTACCATTAAGTTTTGGATTTCCTGCAGATTTAAAACTGATTCTGAAATGAAATCCTTTCAGATCAGAACTGAATAAGTTTTATAATCAGGAATAACTGCCACTCTGGGTTTTATTGATTTTAATGTGATTCATATTATTTTTTTATGTATTGTCTGTAAAGTTTTTATTGTTTTAAAACTGTATTTTAAGATGTTTTGAATTATGTGGCTACAGGTCTGTCTGGGGACACGTACAGCAAATTAGCCTGGACTTTGAATGTAAATGTGTTTGATATTTGTTAATATTTAACATCTGTCTTAATATCAATAAACAAATAAAATGAATAAATAAAATGTAGAGTTTTTTTCTTCATTTACAGTATTTGTATACTGACCACACCAATCTGAGGAAACTCTGCTTTCTAGTTTTTATAGTTCTTTAAAGTTTCTTCAAATGATTGATGTGACCAAATATTAATCTGGGGGGCCATGGCCACCAGGTGCCCAACCCCTGAAGCCTGGTGGAGGCACAGGAGAGCGGAACAGATGAGACATGTCCTTAGTGTGGTGGTGTCCTGATTGTCTTACGTGAAGGAGGTTTTAGTGTTCAAGGGTTTTGGAGACAGTGGCGGGGTCATCCTTGAGAACAGGACGTGTTTTCTTGTTGATGAACTCATACCAGGCTGACCTGCAGGTTTCCACTGTGCACTGACCAGATCAGACGCAGACAATTTTTAGAATTCTACTGAAACTGAGTTTATTTCGGTCCATTGTGGTGAAGAGGGAGCTGAACTGCCAGCACAAGCTTTCTGTTCACTACTTCCTTCCTTCCTTCCTTCCTTCCTTCCTTCCTTCCTTCCTTCCTTCCTTCCTTCCTTCCTTCCTTCCTTCCTTCCTTCCTTCCTTCCTTCCTTCCTTCCTTCCT
>JBBPBX010028298.1:18571-28766 GCA_038048925.1 Garcialebias charrua
ACTGTGGGAGGAAACCGGAGCACCCGGAGAAAACCCACGCATGCACGGAGAGAACATGCAAACTCCACCCAGAAAGGCCCCCGGACCAGGATTTGAACCGGGGACCTGCTCGCTTAGAGGCAGTCAAAGTCAAAGTCAAAGTCAACTTTATTGTCAGAAATACAATACAGGTAGTCCTCGATTTACGAGCGCTCTGATCTACGAGGTTCCGGACTTACGAGCTGGCGAATTATTGGAAAAAACGCAAAAAATACTGAGTTTTCCTGTGTTTTTTCACCACAGTTCGTTAGCTAAACATGTGGACACACGTTTCCGATCATTTTTATGCACTCATAAGCAGTTTTTCGATGAAAAACGAGTGTTCGTAGTCGCGCTAGCAAAACCGTTCCAATTTACGAGCGAAATTCCGGACTTACGAGAAGCGTGGCGGCCGTTCCAAATTACGAGATTTCCAGTTTACGAGCGCCTCGTTGTAACGGATCTCGCTCGTAAATCGGGGACTACCTGTATGTACAGGACATACACAGGACCGAAATTGCGTTTCTCTCAGTCCCTCGGTGCAACAGTAACCATCTAAACACTAAACACTAAAACATTTAATAAACATAAGCATAAAATAGTAAAATAGTAAAAAAGTGTAACACTGTCCTGAGTTTTTTCATAATAGTATAAAAGTATGAAAATTTACACCAACACTGAAACACCAAACACCCCTAAAACACCAAACACCCAATGAACATAAGCATAAAATGAAATAATAAAAGTGTAATACTGTCTTGAGTTTTTGCATAGTAGTATAAAAAGTATAAAACGTATATCTATAAAATAAACTGAAGTTTCTAGCGTTGACATTTGCAAAGAGTCATCAACATCTCCAAAAGTTTGGTCTGTGTTGTAAAAAGCTGCACTTTGAACCTGCAGAAGGAATGTTGTTGTTGGAATATGGGGGAGGTGTTTTGTTTTGGCTACTGGGGGGATGTTTTGAGCACACAAAAGACTTCAGCCCCAGGGGTCACACACACCTAATGGAATGCAAATTCCTCAATCTGTCATTTTACAGTCTCCCATGGGAGCTATATGTAAAATATGTACAAGTACATGTGTTTGGTATTCCTAGTGTTAAAAGTATAAAAGTAAAAGTAGCGTAAGAAAAAGCAACAACAAAGACAAATGCTTAGGCCGCACCACACATACTATTGTATAAAACCTCACCTCCCCCATTTTTTAGACTATTATATTGTTAATGTTGAAAAACTAGGGGTGCACTAAGCTACCTGTCTTAACTGCATATATGCCCATTGAAAATAGACACATTTAAATGCAAATTTAAATATATTAAAATAACCATATAGGGGTATTATTGAGCATAACCATATGTTTCATGGAGTCACAATGTGACTGTAATTACTCTTCCTGGCCGCCATAGAGGCGCTGTTGACTCTTAAGGCCGCGTTGACTACCGCTAATTCCGTCAGCTTGAAAACGAAGACGGTGAAAAATCAACTTTTGGGATGAGTTTTAGCCTGGATGTGACAATCGCTTAAACAAACGTTCTGTTAAGAAAATAATCGATGTGTTTAAAATGTTTAGAAAAGGTTCTGTGAACTTTTAGATATTAAATGCACCGGACTTTTTCCTTTTTTTTTTTTCTATCTGGCTGACGTCACTACGTCGATGTGTCGTTTGTGTTGCATTTAGGGACGTGCGTGCAGTCGGACGTTTGTGTTCTCCCGAAGTCTAAACGCTCTAAAACCCCTTTAAATATCTCAAAACACCGCGGTTAAACAGTTTCTGACGATATTTCATGCATAGAACGAACAAGTCAGACAATCTGTCAGTATTGTGCTAACAAAACTGAAATTTGACGACCAGCACCGCGTGTCACGTGATCGCTTTGAATCGATCACAGCACATAAACAGACGCCATGAACGTAGCGTCACCTTATCACAAATGTAGATTCTTTTTCAACTCATAAGACGCTTAAATGCACCCCAAAAATTCTGTAAACGTATCGTTTCACATCCGAACAGTTATACCAAGCTGCGCCCAGTAAAAATAGCTCAATAAATGTCGCCCACACGGACTTTTCCCGTATTTAGCAACACGTCAGAGCTAATGGACCGAGTCAGAACGTCGATCCGACAGCTTCAAACACTATTATTCCTGCTTAAAATGTAACGAAACTTTCAGGTTACCTCAATACGGCAAAATGAAAGAAAAGTAACGAGGCTATTTTTAAAAGTAAGGAGTAGAAAGTACCAGTAATTGCGTGAAAATGTAAGAAGTAGAAATATAAAGTAGGCTGAAAAATAATTACTTTACTAAAGTATAGATAACTAAAATTTGTACTTAAGTAAAGTAACGAAGTATTTATACTTCGTTACTTGACACCTCTGGTTATAATAACCAGACATGTCATCTTCTTTCTTAGAAAAATATACATTTCTTTTCTCTCTTTCTCTCTCTCTCTCTCTCTCTCTCTCTCTCTCTCTCTCTCTCTCTCTCTCTCTCTCTCTCTCTCTCTCTCTCTCTCTCTCTCTCTCTCTCTCTCTCTCTCTCTCTTTTCTCTTCAGCTTTCTTCCTCGTTTCCTCGTGTTCTGTCTGTCTCTCCTCTCTTTGCTGCTCACTTCCTTTTTCCTTCCTCTTCCTCATACCTTATTCTCTTTTTTTTCTGCAACTTGCATCCATAATTCTGTATGGTATGGGGGTAGCCTTCATTATTCATTTTGTTAGGTTTATCTTTGGTCTTTGTCTTTATTTTAGTTTGAAGTTCTCTTATGTTTTTATTTTTATTTTTTATCTCATCTATATTATATTATATAATTATATATTATACTATATTAAATCTCTTATCTCTCTTATCTCTTATAGTTAATCTACCATCAAAGTCGTGTTCTTTTATCCATAGGGGTAGGTGTTGTACGCTTGCAGGGTCTGTTTTTATTTTTTATTTTTTTTTATTTTATTTTTTTATTATCTTCTAGTCCTTACGTATTAAACTGTCTACGCATTTTTGAGCATTTTTGCTTTGTCCCTTACCCATTTTGAACTAGATTTGGATCCAGTAGGGGGTTTCACATAGGGTGACTAATACTGGATTTGTTAAGTAACAGGACAGTGATAAAAGATCCTTATGGCAAGAATCACTTCAACTCAAATGAGCGGATTCTTCTTAGCCTCTGACACCAAAAGGTTTCACTGTTTGTTTCCTGTTATTTTGGTATGAAACAAAAGAACCAAGCGGTACTTTTATTTCCTTTTCACACTCACAAACACATGCATACATTTTTAGCGCTTCTTTTTATTCCTATTTATCTTAAAGTAGAGGGCTCCGCCGCCCTACACAGAATTTAATTGACTGTTTTTTTTAGTTGTTCATCTAAGTCAAAGGAGTCTGCCCTCCTGCGGAATTTAACTACTTCTTTTTACCTGATAGAGTCTAGAATTGTCAGGGTTTGTTTTATTCCTATTTATCTTAAAGTAGAGGGCTCCGCCGCCCTACACAGAATTTAATTGACTGTTTTTAGATTGAAAAAAACTTAAACACCAGGAACTAATTTGAATTCCAGCAGTAAAGAGTTTAAAAGCCAACACTTCCTCGAGCCATGCAGTATCCCAGTTTATTCTGGTTTCCAAGGAAAGACATGGCGCCCACGTAGGCCTCGATGTAGATCGGCTGCTGAAGGATCAGGACCCCGTTGGCTTTCCCAGGAACTGGCTTTAGGGTGTGGGCTTTCAGTGCAGCATCTTTAAGCTGCTCTGCAAATTTCTGGATCTGCGGACACAACGATCAGAAATGCAGGTGTTCATGAACTATGCTGGGGTTTGGCAATATGCAAAAATTTCTAACATGACCTTTACTGTCACCGTACGTGATTTCCGCCTCACTCGGAAAGCCCTCTGCATGGCAGGTGATCCCACACACCCACTACACAGCTGCTTCAGCCTGTTGCCTTCAGGGAGGAGACTGAGGAGTCTCCAGGCTCGAACCAGCAGACTGAGAGACAGCTCTGTTCATCAGGCAGTCAGGATGCTAAACACTCTGCCTGCTCTGCCCCCCTCCCATTTGAACTGCCTTAACACTAAAAACTTTCTCACACATTACCACACAACACAAAGATTTTAACACTGGACTCTATGTCATCAAGCGGGTTATTCACTAAACTCTCGGTCATGTGCTCATTCAGTCTGCACTACTTCTCATATTTGCACTAATGTTTGTATTACATCACTGCCTATAGTCATAATACTGTTTACATTCTCTGTTTACATACTACTGTTTACATTCAATGTTTACATTTATTAATACTGTTTACATTTATTACTACTGCTTACATTTATTACTACTGTTTACATTTACACTACTTTTATATCTACACCACTGCTGATACATATACAGTATTCTCTGACCAGCCTCATTTAAGGATGCCCAATGTGCCTTACTGCATATGCCACTTTTGCCTCTATAACAACATCAACTACCTCATACATATACTGTGTACATTAACTCATATGCTGCTTTGCCACTTTGCAAATGTCAATGCTAGAACCTTTAGTTTATTTTATAGTTATACTTTTTATACTTTTTTATACTAGTATGCAAAAACTCAGGACAGTATTATGTTCATTAAATGTTTAGTGTTTTAGTTTTAGTTTTAGAGTTGGTGTAAATTTTCATACTCTTATACCACTATGCAAAAACTCAGGACAGTGTTACAGTTTTACTATTTTATGCTTCAGTGTTTCAATGTTTAAGTGGTTACTGTTGCACCGAGGGACTGAGAGAAACGCAATTTCGGTCCTGTGTATGTCCTGTACATATTGCAGTTCTGACAATAAAGTTGACTTTGACTTTGACTTTGAGCTATTCATGAAAGCTTCAACCTGCTGGGAAAATGTTTTTCCTGATGAGCCACAGTGTGGTGCAGAGTGAGAGCACACAGAGGAGGTGGATGAAATGTCTGACCAGTTACTGTTGATTCAGTTAAAAATCATAACCCGACATGGCATCATGGCTTTGAACGAAAATTTAAAAACAAGAATAACAGTGAAGAAGCACAGATGGAGAAAATGGAGTAAGGGAGGGGTGAAAGTCCATAAAGCCCCTCTGGTACTTAATGATGCACAGCCAGATATCAGATGTGAGCTCAGAAAAATACAGGAGGAATCTGCCACAGATATATTTTACTAAAACCATTTCATAATTCAAATACGTACCAGTGTTTCCACTAGTTTACTTGCCTTGGCAGGGTGCTCATACCTTCCTTGATTTTTGTTGTGGGGTGGGGGTTTAGACTGTGTTGTGCTTGCTGTTTATACTGACAGTTTTCGAGTGGGGTATGGGGTCTAGACAGATCAGCACGAGGGAAACTGAGCACTGCAGCTTTTTAGCTAGCATGTTTGTATGCATAGGCCGCTAGCTTAGCACTACTACTCACTTCCGGTGAGTGAACACTGGCGCATCCTGGCTGCCGCTGCTCGTCGTACTTTTTTCTTGTTTTTGTTTTATTCAGTCCTTTCTGCCATTTTTCACAGATCATTGCCTGGACATTTCTACTCCAAGTCTCTGGCTCGTCTCATCATCAAACATGCAGTTTGTTTGGATTTACCTGCTGCCTGCTCTGGTTTGGAGTCTCCAGCTGATCATCCTCCACCACCCAGCGTCTGGCCTTCTCCATTACTCAGCCGTCAAGCTACTTTGTCTTCGTTTTCTACCTGGTGCCCCGCCTGTGCTCCCTCTTCAGGAAATTGCCTTCCATCCTAGTCGGAGATACATTCACCGTGGCTCCCGCCGTAGACTCAACTCTAGCAAGGCTAATCCCATAAACTCCATCTGGTTTGACTCTTGCCATTCTTCAAGCCGCAATGCTCGGGCCGCTAACAGTAGCAGCACGTTAGCCATCCTAGCTCTGTCGGCTAACGCTCCAGTCGCTACCTCCGCCTCTTCCGTAAAGTTTGGACTTCTGAACGTTCGCTCTCACGGGCAAAGGTCAGCTTATTCAGGATCTAATATCTGACCGTAAGCTAGATATTGTAAATATTGTAAAGCGCTTTGGGGTTCCTCACAGGGGGCTGGAAAGCGCTATATAAATAAGCTCCATTTACCATTTAGATTTCATATGTCTAACAGAAACGTGGCAACACCAAAATGACTTTTTTCATTTGAATGAGTCTACCCCAGCGGGGTTTGTTTACATCGCCAAATCCCGCGAGTCCGGCTGCGGAGGAGGTCTCGCGGTAATTCACAGTGAGAACTGGAAGGTCACGCCGGTTCACACACCTCCCTCCCCCCCCTTTGAGCACAGTGTATGTCTACTCTCCGGCCCTACCCCCACTGTTGTTGCCACTTTCTACCGCCCGCCAAAAGTAAACAACTCTTTCATGAATGACTTTGCTGCTCTAATCGCCAATCTCTCAGCTCTTTCACCCAACATTATCCTGCTTGGAGATTTCAATATTCATATGGATGAAGACAACATCCCCTTCACCAGAGACTTCACAGCCTGCCTCGACAGCTGTGGCTTCCAACAATTCATCAACTTTCCAACCCATATAAAGGGCCACACTTTGGACTGACTTTGCTGCACCGGACTCTCTCATCTTAACTGTTCTTCTGATGTAAAAAAGCTAAGTCTTGTCCTCTGGACATTCAAAAAACAAAATAAAACAAAGCAAAAAAATTGTAGAAACGTTTCGTCTTTCGTCCGAAAGACTTCCTCAGTCTGAGAAGCTGTATTCAGCTCAGTCTTATAAATAGCACCCTCTCACAGTGGATCAACCAGTTGGCTGATGACAGCCGAAACCAGCTGCTCACATGATCAAGGAGGACCATCAGCCTAACGATGGATCGTTAGCACCCTGATGGTTGTTTGCTATTCACAGAGGGCTGAGTGATACTAGCAATAACAGCATTGTAAGAGGGGGACAGTTGAACCCGGAGGCCTCCACCCCTGTTTAATGATGGGCGGTTTCTTTTCACAAAGATGGCCTCCTTTACTCCTCTCTCAAACCATCGTTCCTCTCTATCAAGGATGTGAACATCTTCATCCCTGAAAGAGTGACCGCTGGCCTGGAGATGAGTGTAGACTGCAGAGTCCTGACCTGATGATGTTGATCTTCTGTGCTGGGCCATCCTTTTGGCCAGTGGCTGTTTAGTTTCCCCGATATAAGACTGATCACAGCCCTCCTGACACTGAACAGCATACACAATATTACTCTGTTTGTGCTGGGGGACTGGATCTTTGGGATGAACTAGTCTTTGCCGTAATGTATTTTGGAGTTTAAAAGCCACTGGGACTTTGTGTTTAGAAAATAAACGTCTCAATGCCTCTGAAACACCCGCAACATACGGAATGACCACTGGTCTAGGTCTAGGTTCCTTCTTTTCACCTGATGGCTGGCTAGAGTCCTGTTTGGGTTTCTTCTCTGCTTTCAGGAAGGCCCAGTTAGGATATCCACATTTCTCTAGAGCCTGTTTTGTGTGTGATTTCTCCTTCTGTCTGGCTCCTGAGTTAGTGGGGACGCTGTCTGCTCTGTGATACAGAGTCCTGATGACTCCTAACTTGTGCTCCAGAGGGTGATGGGAGTCAAACTGTAAATACTGGTCTGTGTGGGTGGGTTTGCGGTACACCTCAGTTTGCAAATTTCCTCTATCAGAAACTGAGACCTCACAGTCCAAGAAAGCTAACCTGCCATTTTTTACATCTTCTCGTGTGAAGTTGATATATTTATCCACAGAGTTGATGTGATCAGTGAAATGTTGGACTTCCTGAGATTTAATTTTAACTAGGGTTGGGCATCGTTTGAATTTGAGCGATTCCGGTTCCGATTCCTCGTTTCGATTCCGATTATTTTCGATTCTCGATTCCGATTCTTTTTGTATGCGGGGTTAAAAAAAGACATGTCAATTCAATTCAGTTCAGTTTATTTATACTGTATAGCTCCAAGTCACAACAGAAGTTGTCTCAGGGCACTGAACAGAAACAATCAAATATAAAAATAATAAGTTAACAGAAACTTTAATATAAAAATAATGGTAACACTATTTATCTGAGGAGACTACTTTGAGTTTAACTCCATGTTATAAAAAAGCTACAGTAGTTAGCCAGAGTTATTTCAGGATGAAATAATTTGAACTTCTGTTTGAATTTAAAGCTGGGGTCTGCGATATTTGGACTCTCTGGGACTCTCTGGGACTTAGAAATATTTTCAGCGCAGAAAAGCATTCTGCTCCCTCCCCTCAGAGCTATATATGACTCTGAGGGGAGGGAGCACAGTCCGTGCTTCTGGTGAACTTGGGATCTGCTCCGCCCCCTGCTTCTGTCTGCTCAGAGCTGCTGCGATATTCTGTGTTTATGGAAATAAAACCTTCTAATAAAATATAATAAAACCATGGAGCGCTAGTCCTACAACACAAAATCCAGCAGACACCAGCAGAGGTTCACGAAGCAACGTTTGGACATGATTTAATTCGCTCGTGACTTCCTCTGTCAGCGCTGGTCTGGAATGTGTGGAATGCTCCACCTCCTCCTGTCTGCGCTGCGATATTCTGTGTTTATATGATAATATAACTGTTAAAAAAATTAATAAAACCACGAATCACTCATCCTACAACACAAAATCCAGCAGACACCAGCAGAGGTTCACGAAGCAACGTTTGGACATGATTTAATTCGCTCGTGACTTCCTCATGTCGCTGCGCTGCTGGTCTGGAATGTGTGGAATGCTCCACCTCCTCCTGTCTTTGCGCTGCGATATTCTGTGTTTATTTGATAATATAACTGTTAAAAAAATTTAATAAAACCACGAATCACTCATCCTACAACACAAAATCCAGCAGAAATCATCAGAGGTTCACAAAGCAACGTTGGACATGTTTTAATTCGCTCGTGACTCGTGACAAATCCATTTCCTCATGTCTGTCAGTGAAGGATGAAGCGATCACTTGGCTTTTGGCAAAAAAACTAAATAAAAGTCCAGCTCTGGGATAAAGAAGGGATATTTAATACATTTTGTGTCACATAAAAAACAGTCCTGCATCGCTTTGCAATCCTTTTAATGAGAACGAGCTGCGGCTGGGACAGGTGGGGGCGTGGGTTGGGGCGTGATAAACAACTCTGTTTTTATTGGCTGTCAGTGTCCTGGTCACTCTTGTGTTTTCAGTGTTTTTATAAATGCTGATAGAGAAGCAAGGGGACAATAGATTTTTTCAGAGATTACTTGGTCTAACATCAGTTTGTCAGTAGATAGTGACTGAGTGAAGAAATATGTTAAAAATATTTTGTTTGAAAAGTTACAGACTACATTACAATCTTACATACTATAGCTTTAATGCTATGAACTTTTTCCTTTTTGTTACATTTACTATGAATTTCTCACAGGGCAGATTAGAGCCAACATGGAGGACTCACCAACATATATTATTATACATATAATATTGTCCAGTGTCTGATGCTGCAGTCATGTTACTGAGCTCCCACTGATGGGCTAACCTGGTTCCACCACAGCAGCAGGATCCTCAGACAGAACAGCTGGTGGGATGTCCTGGTATCTGCAGCCCCCTCTCCATTTGTTTCTTCATGGACATGGAGCTGTGACATTATGTTGTGCCTCTTGCTCAGCAGAACGCTCCTCCAGTGGAGACTTTCTGGACAGACTGCAGGAAGTTCCTAAACAAACAACAGGTTTATCAGTATTATCAGTAAAAAGAGATTATTAAATCATTTTTAAGACTGAGAATGTGTACAATTATTAGCTCTGTTGTTATTGCCTAACTAACCTATTCAATAATTCTTCAAACTGTGACATTCACTCATAATGGAATGAAAGAGAACATAAACAGAAATTATATAATACTGAAAACTAGAGACATTAAGACATTTTAAAAGACACAGAGAACTTTAAATGGATTAAGAATGTTAATAAGTGTTGGATTTGAGTGCAATGTAAGTGCAATCCATGGTTGAATCCACATCTGAAAAGGGATGCAACCTTTTCACAACATATGCTGTAACAGTTCTGTGGCACTTCATTCAGTTACACTGACGTTTTTACCTTGGACAGTCACTGGTGAACACTGTGAAGCCATTTCAGGTCGTTTGTCTAAGAAGAAAAAATACGAGCTAACGTTAGCATCGTGTTTGTATTTGAGCTGACTTACCGCTTTAAGCGGAGTATAACTTGTTAGCTGCCTTA
>JBBPBX010028299.1:10259-28299 GCA_038048925.1 Garcialebias charrua
TGTTGCCCTACGGGCTTCATCCAGTAGCTCGGCGGTAGCTTGCTTGTCTGACGTTACCTGGAGCTCCTGTAGTTTTTCAGCCAGGTAAGCTTGCATCATTGCGGACGCATTCATCGCGCGCTACGAGGCCCTGAGCTCTGTAGCACTTCTTGAGCAGAGAAGCCGAGGCTCTACAGGCCTTGCTGGGGAGAGTTGTTTTTGTCCCCGATGACTTGGGAGCCAGATGAGACGCCAACATATCCTAAATTTGTGGCACGTTGGCTATTCCCACCTCATCCATCCCGTCCACGTCGAGAAACTGTGAGAGCGGCAACAGCATGGGCGCCCTGGGCTGAGACCAGGTGCGAGTCAGTTCTGTGAGGAAGTCCGGGAAGACGGGCATCCTTTGCCTCGTGGCGGCCTGCTGCTTTGAATAAAAATAATTTCCTGCCAACCTCGTGACTTGTTGACGAGGTGGAGGCTCCGGCCATGGGATTTGCAGCGCGTCCGTTGCTCTGTGACACAAGTCGAACAGAGCAGGGATGGAAAAGTCCGTCTCAGGGAGCACAGGTACCGGGGTGCGGGAGAGGTCTTCTCCCTGTTCCCCGTACCCGACGTCGGCCTCGTCCGCAGAAAATTCACCTGAGGCTGAAATCGAGATCTCGTCCTCGTTCATCATGCCTCGAGTGTCAAAGTCGACAGTTAAGTCCACCATGGGGGCCAGCACATCTGGGCTGTCACCCCATTCGACTCGGGTGCTGTCATCCAAAGCCATGCTCTTGAGCTCCGGCGTGGGAGTCAGAGGCTCAGTGGTGTCCGGGTCTGCCAGCGCCGCCGTAGCCCCCATAGCCTTGGTGACGAAGTCTGCTCGGTGCCTCCTCACCGCCTCCAGCATCTGGCTGCAGTGTGGGCAAAACTCGGGTGCGTCCAGCGCCATGTTCGTGCACAATATACCCAAGCAGACGGGACAGGCCTCATGGGTGTCCGTCGCTGAGAGGGAAAAACCACATCCGCTGGGGCAGGCGCGCAAGGTTGGACTCGCCGTCCTACTGGTCTTTTTTTGGAAGTCTTGTCTTTCGCTTTACTTTCTCCGGAGGCATGGCCGAGATAAGACGAGCGAGTCCTTCCAAGATCCTTTTTTTTCTGATTTGGGACGTCTCCTCCGTCGCGTCACTTTCGCTGGCTAGCCTTGCTACGAGTTAGCAGAGGTGGCGGTGTGATGCAGTTTGCGCCGACGAGCGAAGCAGTCTGTGGAAAGAGGAGAAGAAATAACTTCGAGGTTAAGGAAAAATGTGCCGGACTAGCTTTCGTTAGCCCAGCAGTATGCAGGAATAATTATCTGTACGCTTTGTGTAGGGAGCAAGCTCACCTCTGGTCGAGCGATGAAGAAACAGAGTAGTCCCGCAAAGAGAGAGAGTTCAGGTTTAAGCGAGGGGAAGGGCAATAAGAGATCGATGGATGGGCGTCAGCGGCTTAAGTACCCAGAGGGCGTGGCCTCTGGCGCGACGCTGATGCCCCTGCCGTAAAGGCGTGATTGTATTCCTTCAGGTAAACTGCGCGGGCGCAATTTCCCATAGTGATATGCTGCACCGAGTGACAAGACTGATAAGGGAACCTCAAATGTTAGAATTTCTATAAGATAGCTCCTGATCATGAGTACACGTCTGCCACATGATACAGTAGAGCCCAACAAAGCTTTAAATTATTTACCGGGTAGATTGAAGAAGCGGAACTAAACTACCTTCACTAAAATAAAATTACATTTTCTGTGCTAGAAAAATTGGGCATACTGGAATAACCCATAAATCGTTTTTTGACATGTCTGGCTTCAGATTTGATAGATTTAATTGGGATGTCTTCCTTGCAAAGAAGTCACATTTATATTTAGAATTATGTTAAAAGAAATTTGAGTTTTAAGACATTTTTATCAGTTATTATTTAGCCACACTCTCTCTTGTGTATGTAGAAGTAAGTAGTATGTAGAAGTTAATAAAAAAAAGTTTGCAAAGTCCTTCATTTTTAACCTGAATTTTATATGGTAAAGCAACATATGCATGAGTGAAAATGATGAAAATGTGTAGCGGCTTTTACATTTTTTATGCATTTGAGAAATATTCTGTTTTTATTCTTTCATCATCATCATCTCAGACTCATACATTACCTTCCTACTTTTCTGTCGTTGTTGTAAGGTGATGTCACCTTGACAGTGCTGGGACATCCTGCATTCTCCCTGCCATTCTTTCCTCTGAGCTGACCTGTGGGTCACAGGAACTCCTCAACAGGGATGGACTAACAGCAGAATGTCACCTTTATCTAATTATATGATAGTTTCAAGGAAGGGGGAGCTGCGGTGCTACGATCCCCTCATACTGCCTAATATCCAATTCCTTTTCATATTGAATCTTTTTGTTCAAAGGATCCCTTTAAAGGGATTGTGACATGATTTTTTTACTATTCATAAAACTGCTCAAAATATATATATTTTATCATTTAAATATGTTTGTTTTTGCAAACAAAATGATAAATCACTTTAATTTTGCTTTAAAAGTGATTTTGAACTTCAAGCCGTGTTTAATCATGGGAAATCCGATTACACTCGAACGCACCATATGTGATGTCACACTGGGCAGAGGGCTGTGGTGTCTTTAATAGCGGACAATTTAAAACTGGCTGAATTTAGCAATCTAAGTGAAGATTTGAGCTATTTGTCTTCATTTTGGGAAGCAGAAAATTGTTTGGGTGATGAAACAAGAAACAACAGGATCTAATTTAGGTCTGATGCTGTATCAGACTTCCTTCATGTCGAGCTGCTCATACCTGCGCACTGTGACAAGCCCAGAGCTCTGCCCAGTGTGACATCACAGATGGTGCGTTCGTGTGTAATGGGATTTCCCATGATTAAACACGGCTTGAAGTTCAAAATCACTTTTAAAGCAAAATTAAAGTGATTTATCATTTTGTTTGCAAAAACAAACATATTTAAATGATAAAATATATATATTTTGAGCAATTTTATGAATAGTAAAAAAATCATGTCACAATCCCTTTAATGCTCACTGCACCTCATCATCTTGGCACTGGGGAAGGGAGAAGTACAAGTACAGAGCTCCAAGCAGGCAAGAAGAGTGAAGTCTCACCTATTGAAGGATGTGTCAGATAATTGCATCACTTCATTTTTAGGCCTTTCGTAAAGTTTTGCCTGCATTGGGCCCTCTGTGGTTCAAAGCCTCATAAAAGCAGGATGTGTGTATGTATGTGTTGAAAAAGAGCTAATTTGATGCAAGGTTGCAAAGTCTTTGATCATTATCTAAAAAGCCCAGTTAGATTTTTATCAGGATATTAGAATTTGCTCCATGAATATCATTAATGTTGTGCTACGAAGAATAAGTCATGGTAATGCACAGTGGTTGTTATGTGTTGTAAATATAAAGTGTAGCATAAACGTACAAATATAGTCTTTCTGAACAGCTGGGGATGAATGAAAGCGGTTAGAATTAAATGTTATATATTTGCTTTTAAAAAGAAATGGGTAATTAGTTACTGGAATTATTCATTTTTATTGTATATTTCCCTTGTCTGTTAACAAAACCCCATGGAAATGAGTGAAAATGTTGTAAAATACAATTTGAGGGGTGGTTTCACTAAACCTATAAGGGATTGAGCTGGGATTTTGTTATCTGGATTTAACCTATCTTTGAGTCCGTTTCCCAAAAGCAGTCACATAAGTTATCAATCAATCCATCCATCCATAATGCTGGTGAAGATTCTCAGTCGTCCAGGACATGATAAAATCAAAAAAGGCGTTCAATACAGGATCAACTGGACTTTATTTGTTGCAGAAAACGTTTCGACTTCTGTCCAGAAGTCTTTTTCAGAATTGAAAAAGACTTCTGGACAGAAGTCGAAACGTTTTCTGCAACAAATAAAGTCCAGTTGATCCTGTATTGAACGCCTTTTTTGATCCATCCATAGTCTTTTACCCGCTTCTTCCATTTCGGGTCACTGGGGTCGCCGGTGCCCATGTCCAGCCTTCATTGTGCGAGAGGCGGGGTACACCCTTGACAGTTCTCCAGTCCATCACCGGGCCACATAGAAACTGGAGTATCCAGAGAAAACCAACACATGCACATAGAGAACATACAAACTCCAGCGACCTGCTCGTTGATTGGTGGCAGCTCTACCACAATGCCAATCCTACAAAGTGATTTTTAGGCCCGAGCAGCTAAGCGCTGCGAAGGCCTATTGTAATTGTACTGTTTATTTTTTTTTTTTTTTTTTTTTCTTCCCCCCAAAGAAGTGGCCTTTTGGAGGCTTTATCATATACGAAAACTCACCAAATTTGGCGGACTCGTCAGGACTGGTGAAAAATTACGTATTTTGGGGGCGTGGCAAAAATCGCCACAGAAACGGCTCAAGAGCGCCCCCTAGAAATTTTCAAAATACCCTCCGCATTGACCTTAGTTTGACGTAGAATCATGAAATTTGGTACACTTGTCCAACTCACCAAGATGCACAGAAAACCCTCTGGCACCAATGTTGTACAATAAATGGTAAGGCGGCCATTTTGGAACGATGACCAAATTTTCACCCCTTTTTGGCCGTTTACAGCCTCCGCATTTGAACGAACTCCTCCTATGAATTTCGCTCGATTTGGTTCAAACTTGGCCAGTTTCTTCATAAGGCACGGGGGAACAAACGATATCAAAATTGTGCGTTTTCATGAATGCTGAAGGGGCGGGGCCAGACGTCAAAGTTGGACATCTCGCCATGAAAAACGAAACGCTTACAGCTCTTACACGAAAAAAGTCTAATACATCAAACCTTCAGTTATTGACCCACATCCGGTCCCCCGCAAAACTGTATGGTCAAATCATGACATCACTTAAGCCACGCCCCCTGACAACAGGAAGTGTAAAGTTTTACGTTGAACGGTCCATATCGGACCCCTGTTACCTAATCAGCGTGGCATTGTGTCCAGTGACCGAAGACATGTTGGTGTAACAAGCATTCCAATACTGTTCGTTTTTGGTGGAGCATGTGGGCGTGGCGACGTGGCGAAGTAAGACATAACGCCATCACCATACGTTTGGTTCTAAAATCCACAGATTTGATCCGAGGAGTACCAAAATCAGTATGATCGATCATTGCCCACCCCTTGAACAGGTGTTTATGCTAATTAGCAAATCGCTACAGAAACGGCTCAAGAGCGCCCCCTAGAAATATTCAAAATACCCTCCGCATTGACCTTAGTTTGACGTAGAATCATGAAATTTGGTACACTTGTCCAACTCACCAAGATGCACAGAAAACCCTCTGGCACCAATGTTGTACGATAAATGGTAAGGCGGCCATTTTGGAACGATGACCAAATTTTCACCCCTTTTTGGCCGTTTACAGCCTCTGCATTTCAACGAACTCCTCCTAGGGATTTCGCTCGATTTGATTCAAACTTGGCCAGTTTCTTTATAAGGCACGGGGGAACAAATGTTATCAAAACTGTGCGTTTTCATGCATGCTGAAGGGGCGGGGCCAGACCTCAAAGTTGGACATCTCGCCATGAAAAACGAAACGCTTACAGCTCTTACACGAAAACTGTCTAATACATCAAACCTTCAGTGATTGACCCACATCCGGTCCCCTGCAAAACTGTATGGTCAAATCATGACATCACTTAAGCCACGCCCCCTGACAACAGGAAGTGTAAAGTTTTACGTTGAACGGTCCATATCGGATCCCTGTTACCTAATCAGCGTGACATTGTATCCAGTCACCGAAGACATGTTGGTGTAACAAGCTTTCCAGCACTGTTCGTTTTGGGTGGAGCAAGTGGGCGTGGTGACGTGGCGAAGTAAGACGTAACGCCGTCACCATACGTTTGGTTCTAAACTCCACAGATTTGATCTGAGGAGTACCAAAATCATTATGATCGATCATTACCCACCCCTTGAACAGGTGTTTATGCTAATTAGCAAATAGCCTCCATAGCGCCCCCTAGAATATTTCAAAACATCAATCCCAAGCCATTTTTCCCCGATAATTCTGAAACTCGGTGAATATATTTATCTTCTCAGGATCTATGAAAAACTCTCTTGGAGCACTGGTCCAAAACAAACACGAAGTCGGCCATTTTGGGTCAAAGGTCATTTTCAGACGTTTTTGAATTGCGTATTTAAATGAACTCCTCTTAGGGATTTTGAAGGATTGCCTTCAAACTTGGTTAGTATGCCCTTAACACATTGGACAGTAAAAGATAAGAAAATCTTTTGTTTTCGTTTATGCTAAAGGGGCGTGGCCAGGCCTCAAACTTGCGCTTCACGCCATAAATTTCAAACCGCTTCAACTTTCACACTGAAAGACCAAAATGTACCAATCTTGGCATGAGTCATCCCTGTTGGATGCCCGACGATCCTCTGTGGTCAAGTTGTGATGTCATTGAAGCTCCGCCCCCTCAGAACAGGAAGTTACTTTTTTATTGGAAGGCTCCCTCTCTGACACCCTTGAACTAATCAGGATGATCCTTGGTTAGAATATGTATAACAATTTGCTCTGACTTACTTTAAAGCGCTAAAAGTTTTCAATGAAGGATGTGGACGTGGCGGCGTGACCATCTCAGAAATGACGCCATCACCATACGTTTGGCTCTAAATTCCACAGATTTGAACCAAAGTGCACCAAAATCACTACGATCGATCATAATCCACAACTTCAACAGGCTTCCATGATAAGTGGCCAATACCCTCCATAGCGCCCCCTATATTATAATACTGTTACATCTCAGTGATACATTATCCGATCTGCACGAGATTTAGTGTGGTTCATCAGTGAGCACTTCTACACACATTGATAATGTTGTGTAAATTTTTACTCCACAGCGCCCCCTATATTATTACTACAGTTATATCTCAGTGATACATTATCCGATCTGTACAAGATTTATTGTGCATCAACAGTGAGCCCTTGTGGACACATTGATATGGTGGGCTAACATTTGACTCAAGTGCGCCCCCTACATTATTTCTATAGTTATATCTCAGTGATACATCATCCGATCTGAACCAGATTTATTGTGCATCATCAGTGAGACCTTGTGGACACATTGATATTGTGGTTTAACATATGACTCCAGAGCGCCCCCTAGATTATTCAAACTGTTATATCTCAGTGATACATCATCCGATCTGAACCAGATTTATTGTGCATCATCAGTGAGCCCTTGTGGACACATTGATATGGTGGGCTAACATTTGACTCAAGTGCGCCCCCTACATTATTTCTATAGTTATATCTCAGTGATACATCATCCGATCTGAACCAGATTTATTGTGCATAATCAGTGAGACCTTGTGGACACATTGATATTGTTGTTTAACATATGACTCCAGAGCGCCCCCTAGATTATTCAAACTGTTATATCTCAGTGATACATCATCCGATCTGAACCAGATTTATTGTGCATCATCAGTGAGCCCTTGTGGACACATTGATATGGTGGGCTAACATTTGACTCAAGTGCGCCCCCTACATTATTTCTATAGTTATATCTCAGTGATACATCATCCGATCTGAACCAGATTTATTGTGCATCATCAGTGAGCCCTTGTGGACACATTGATATGGTGGGCTAACATATGACTCCAGAGCGCCCCCTAGATTATTCAAACTGTTATATCTCAGTGATACATCATCCGATCTGAACCAGATTTATTGTGCATCATCAGTGAGCCCTTGTGGACACATTGATATGGTGGGCTAACATTTGACTCAAGTGCGCCCCCTACATTACTTCTATAGTTATATCTCAGTGATACATCATCCGATCTGAACCAGATTTATTGTGCATCATCAGTGAGACCTTGTGGACACATTGATATTGTGGTTCAACATATGACTCCAGAGCGCCCCCTAGATTATTCAAACTGTTATATCTCAGTGAGACATCATCCGATCTGAACCAGATTTATTGTTCATCATCAGTGAGCCCTTGTGGACACATTGATATTGTGGTTTAACATTTGACTCAAGTGCGCCCCCTACATTATTTCTATGGTTATATCTCAGTGATACATCATCCGATCTGAACCAGATTTATTGTGATTCATCAGTGAACACTTCTACACACATTGATAATGTTATGTAAATTTTTACTCCATAGCGCCCCCTATATTATTACTACAGTTATATCTTAGTGATACATTATCCGATCTGCACGAGATTTATTATGCTTTATCAGTGAACACTTCGACACACATTGATAATGTTATGTAAATTTTTACTCCATAGCGCCCCCTATATTATTACTACAGTTATATCTTAGTGATACATTATCCGATCTGCACGAGATTTATTATGATTCATCAGTGAACACTTCTACACACATTGATAATGGTATGTAAATTTTTACTCCATAGCGCCCCCTGTATTATTACTACAGTTATATCTTAGTGATACATTATCCGATCTACACGAGATTTATTGTGCTTTATCAGTGAACACTTCGACACACATTGATAATGGTATGTAAATTTTTACTCCATAGCGCCCCCTATATTATTACTACAGTTATATCTTAGTGATACATTATCCGATCTGCACGAGATTTATTGTGATTCATCAGGGAACACTTCTATACACATTGATAATGGTATGTAAATTTTTACTCCATAGCGCCCCCTATATTATTACTACAGTTATATCTCAGTGATACATTATCCAATCTGCACGAGATTTATTGTGCTTTATCAGTGAACACTTCGACACACATTGATAATGGTATGTAAATTTTTACTCCATAGCGCCCCCTATATTATTACTACAGTTATATCTTAGTGATACATTATCCGATCTGCACGAGATTTATTGTGATTCATCAGTGAACACTTCTACACACATTGATAATGGTATGTAAATTTTTACTCCATAGCGCCCCCTGTATTATTACTACAGTTATATCTTAGTGATACATTATCCGATCTGCACAAGATTTATTGTGCTTTATCAGTGAACACTTCGACACACATTGATAATGGTATGTAAATTTTTACTCCATAGCGCCCCCTATATTATTACTACAGTTATATCTTAGTGATACATTATCCGATCTGCACGAGATTTATTGTGATTCATCAGTGAACACTTCTACACACATTGATAATGGTATGTAAATTTTTACTCCATAGCGCCCCCTATATTATTACTACAGTTATATCTCAGTGATACATTATCCGATCTGCACGAGATTTATTGTGCTTTATCAGTGAACACTTCGACACACATTGATAATGGTATGTAAATTTTTACTCCATAGCGCCCCCTATATTATTACTACAGTTATATCTTAGTGATACATTATCCGATCTGCACGAGATTTATTGTGATTCATCAGTGAACACTTCTACACACATTGATAATGGTATGTAAATTTTTACTCCATAGCGCCCCCTGTATTATTACTACAGTTATATCTTAGTGATACATTATCCGATCTGCACGAGATTTATTGTGCTTTATCAGTGAACACTTCGACACACATTGATAATGGTATGTAAATTTTTACTCCATAGCGCCCCCTATATTATTACTACAGTTATATCTCAGTGATACATTATCCGATCTGCACGAGATTTACTATGCTTCATCAGTGAGACCTTGTCGACACATTGATATTGTGGTTTAACATATGACTCAAGAGCGCCCCCTAGATTATTCAAACTGTTATATCTCAGTGAGACATCATCCGATCTGAACCAGATTTATTGTGCGTGTGCACACCTGGTGCGGGATAGACACGAGAGACTTCGAAATGGCGACCGAGCGGACGAGCTGGAGCTTGCGCGGCCGCCTCAATAAGGCCAGAGCGGCGCTAAGCTGCGAGGGCCTCAATGCTGCTTGCAGCTTTAATTTTTTTTTATTTTTGTGATGTACCTGTGATTCCCATTACTTTCACAATTAAAACACCTGGCATTATCACAATGATAATCTGTAGGTACATATATAAAGGTTGCTGATCTAACTGATTTTAGACTATCAAAAATGTTTGGCCGCTTTAGTTAAAAAAAAATCAGTAATTTTCAATATATTGAGCTCAAACCCAATACATGTTTCTGACTTTACAATGGTCTGTTCATTTTCACATGACATGATTCATAAGGAGAACATTGAAAAGTGATTTTGACCCGAGAACATTTTATGGACTTGTTTGAGCTTTGGGCATTTCCAGCCTTTGCTGTAACAATTTTTAGGTGGTGGTATCTGTGAAGACAGTTGGTTCTAAAATAAATAAGAAAGGAGTCTTGCTTTGAGCATCCTACAGAAAGTCTGCATTGATAACATTTTCATTAATGGTATGTTTCTTTACTCGAAAAAAGTTCAAGACAAAAACAAGTGGACTTTATTTGTAGCAGAAGACCTTTCACTTCTCATCTGAGAAGCTTTCTCAATTCAAAGAACAGGGAGTGTGGTGTTTGATTTATAAATCAAATATACCGTCTTTTCCTGTCTATAAGTTGCATCTTTTTGCCTAATTTGCATGCCCTGCGACTAATAGAGAGGTGAGACTTGTTTATGGATTTTCCCCCATATTTTTAGACCAACTTTTGGCTCCGATATGACTGTTTTTCATTTTGGCAAAAAATGGTGCAGTACCACTTTTGAGCTGAAAATAGCAGGGATGGAAAAGTCAGTCTCAGGGAGCACAGGTACCGGGGTGCCTCATCACCGTACACCAAACGTTCCCACCTCATGTGTCTGACGGTAGGCTCCTCGGGTCGGACTGACTCTGTCGCAGCCTGGCCTCCTGCTATGGAGCTCTGACACTTCCAGAGAGTCCACTGACCATTTCCAGTTCATGTGTCCGACGACAGCCTCGTCTGGTCGAACACTCTGTCACTGCCCGGCCTCCTGCTCTGGAGGTATGAACTACAGTTAGCTTAGTGCTTGTTAGCAAAAACTGTTATTATTTATCTAAATAACTCATGAACTACAGCACAGATTTTCTTTAAACTTACAGAAAGTAATTACTTGGTAGTCATTTACAAACTGTTAGCTGTTGGAACTGTTTGAGATAAAATTCAATGTTTTATAACCGTAAATGTGTAGCGGTTAGCTTCGTTGTTTTTCCGGCTACTATTTACCAAAATAGCTCATAAACCAAATGCCAGATTTTCTTTAAACTTACAGAAAGTAATTACTTGGTGGTCATTTACAAACTGTTAGCTGTTGGAGTTGTTTGAGCTAAATTTCGATTTATTTATAATTTATTTTCGTAGTGCGCACGACCGTTTGGAAGACGTCAAAGCGAAACAATTAAAATCCAGCAGATTTGACCATTAGGTGAATTTATTAAGGAACGGTTAAGCTAAGACAAATCTTTGCTATAATTTTCAGCAGTCAAATAATTGTTTTTACCGTGTTAATCTTGTTAAAAGTCCTTCCATGCATGCTTCTGCGGCCGCCATTTTCAGCAGGGCAAATTACGCGCTGACGCGTTGCGTAGCGGTGACGCATAATAGCTGCGACTTAAATAAAGGTGCAACATGTTTATGGATTTTTCTAATTTATTGCCAATAATTGGACAAAGCGACTTATGGAAAGGTGCAAGTTATAAGGCGGAAAATACAATATTATCTCACCTATGCTTTATCAATGTGAAGTAGACGAAGGGTATGGTCGTGGACTTCAGACGGAACAAACACACCTACCCCCCGCCCCCAGTAGGATCTGTGGTGGAAGTGGTCTCCAGCTACAAGTACTTGGGTGTGGACCTGAACGACTGCTGGGGCAACAACACCACCTGCCAGATCAAGAAAACTCATCAGAGACTCTACTTCCTCAGGTGACTGAGGTGAGCTGGTCTGGGAAGCTCAGTCCTCACCTCCTTCTACAGGTGAGCAGTGGAGAGCATCATGTGCTCCAGCATAAACATGTGGCATGGAGGCTGCACAGCTGCAGAAAGAAAAGCTTTGCAGAGAGTGGGGAAGGCTGCACAGAAGATGTTGGAGTCAGTATCCCCACTCTCACAGACATTTACACCTCCAGATGCAGGAAGAGAGCCACCTACATCATGAAGGACCACTCACCCTGCACAGACACTTTTTGCCCCACTCCCCTCAGGAAGGAGGTAAAAGGAGCAATACGTGTAGAACCACTAGACTGAGGAACAGCTTCTACCATGAGGCTGTTAGACTCATGAATCCCTAACCAGGAAAAATCACAGTAATTTTTCAATTCAGTTTATTTATACAGCGCCAAATCAAAGCAAAGTTGTTTCAGGACACTTTACAGGAGTATTCACATACATAGAAAAGCTACACTGTAAACCCTAATAAGTTCACAGAACTCAAAAACAATTATGTAACAGATTACATAATAAAAATTGAGTGATGTTTTTAAATTTTTTAAGTTTATATAAACAAAAAATTGCATGTGCAGTTGTCTTAAATTATCTCAACATTAACTTATAAATCTTGATATTTCTCAACTTATAATTAGGGAGTACTTCACATAAAATTTTCAATATTTTCAGCTCATATAATACTTGAAATACACTCAAATTTTTTATAATTTTCAACACAAATATGGCTTGAAATAAACTTAAAATTTTCTATATTACTCAGCTCATAATCTGGGGAACATGCACTCAAAATTGACCCAATAATGAAATACTCACAATTTTAACAAATTATTTTATTATAATATATATANAAATAAACTTAAAATTTTCTATATTACTCAGCTCATAATCTGGGAAATATGCCCTCAAAATTGACCCAATAATTATTTAACAAATTATTTTATTAAATATATATACAGTATATATATATATATATATATATATATATTCCAAACAAAGTGCTTGTCATAAATTAAAACAAACGAAAAAGGAGATGGCTCCAGCACCTTAAGAGAAAAACTCAAAGGATTAAAACTCTAGCTTATAAATATAATCCATCCTCAACAACAACAACAACAATTACAATGTGCTGCCATTTAACACTGTTTAAAAACACTCTGATGCATGCTCAATAATCCAGGTAGAAAAATCTAAAAAAATATATATATTTTATTTTTTGAATGTCCAGAGGACCAGACTTAGCTTTTTTAGACTGTTTAAAAACATTTTGGCACTTATTGAAACTGTATAAAAGAAAACATTACAATAAAGTAGTTATTTCTACTGTGCCTTACTTCAACTGGCAACATCAGATACTGCATAAAGGTAGGCGTTAGGCAACAGAACCTTAAATGTGTGTAGTAAATGAATTGAACAGTCATTTCCCACAAGTTATTTTAGTGCATAAACTTTGAGCAATACGCCAATGCGGTTATATTTATGTATTAACAAGTATAAGTATAATCCATCCTCAACAACAACAATTCCAATGTGCTGCCATTTAACACTGTTTAAAAACATTTAGGCACTTAAATGGATTTAACTATGCCAACATGCTGTTCCTTTTGTTAAAGATCTCAATCTTTGAAGAGTCATGGTAGATTAATACTACTTAAGGTACTATAATCTACACTGATCTCCCAATCATTTAGATAGAACCGATTCGATCGTTTCTATTCTAGATCTATTCATTTTGATGAGTCTCGCCATAGACTTCAAAATTTATAGGGAATACCAAATCTTGCGTCGTTCGTCTAAAAGACAACAGACATTTAGACCAAACTAGTTTTCATTTTTTTATTTTAGTTTAACCTAAACTAAATAATGAATGGAGGAATAGTTTGAATGAAGAGGCCTTCGTTACAGAAGCCCTCCACATTTCTATAGGTATAGATCCCTATTTCTGATTTTTACAGCATTGATCCACCCCTTAATTGGTAATTTTAGCTGATCTAATCCATGATAGCTTACATACCAGGTGCATATAGGTAAGGCTTAATGTAGAATCCCAATCATAAGCCCACCTAAAACCACATAATTGCATGACACATTGAACCAGGGTGGCACCGACTGGAAGCCATCCAGCCTGCAACCTTCGATGTGGGGACCTGCTGATCCAACGTTGGTCTTCAACCTTCATCCAAGGGCCGCCTCCTCTGCTTCAATCGAGGGATCCCCTCTACATGCTGATTAAAATCCATTCTTGCTGATGAAATCAATAACCCCAATCGTTGTGGAATTACCGCTGTGGATTATAAGACTTTGTTTCCAAGGGATCACAGACTCAGTTTTCCATGGGTTAACAGACTATGTTTTCCAAAGGATTGAAAGCTTACCGCAATGGGATTACCTACGAACAGTATGGAATTTCCAAAAACATTATGGGAGTATAATTTTTTTTGACTTTTTTTTCCACTTGCTGGATTACATAGAGGTCAGAGACATTCGGTGGTATCCTTTCGTGTTGGAACTCATCTCCAAGGACAGGCGATGATTTCCAAAAAGGGGGACTGTAGAGATATAGCACCCTCATGTCCGTATGGGATGTGGGCCTCTCCACATCTCTCTGAAACTCTCAGTGTTACACCTTCTTGAAGCTCTCAAGGAGACAAGTGGACACCATTTTTGTTACAATTATTTTGAATTAATGGACACCAATTAATCAGATTGAACTTTCTTTTTAATGTGTGTTAATTCAGAATTGATCAACAGTATATTTTTGTCATTTTAATGATGATCTGTTACTTTCATGAGTTTGACCCTTCTGCTGGTTTATTTCTGCAGAACAAGCAGGTTTTAATATTATGGCACAGTTCAGGGTAAACTTTTAACTTGCAACTTCCTTCTCTGTTTTGTCTGTGAAGTTAGCCATAATATTCTCTGTGCTCACAAGCGGCCATCTGGCCGCTTATGTAAACAGTTTTCCTGTTGTCCTTCAGAGACCTTCTACCTATGGGATGAAAAATCCATCCGTTGTTTTGTTAAACCAGCCAATAGTTATTGAGGAGGTGGGGAGACCCCGCCTCCCATATAAAGATCCACTTCCGTTTTAGACTTTAGTGTCGGAGGGAAGAACTTCCTAACAACTGGTTTTTCCTCTGGAAAAAGCTGGAAACGTTCTGGTCATTGTGTCAATTAGACCTACGTTCTCAGCCGGAGTTACAGTAAAGCTTACTGTAACTCATTCACTCATTTTCTGAAAGAATTTGTTTTCTGGAAGTTTTAGTTTGAAGTTAAGCCAGGACGTTGACCTTGTTTCCTGCCGAGAGGGCGAGTTTCCTCGTATCGTGGAATCAGCATCACACACGCTGAAGTGTCAACTGGACGGCTGTTGGACAAAACAATCCATTGTGTGTGTCCAGATACTCCTCAACTCTTATCTACAAAGACGAAGCGTCAACAGGTAACGAGTCGTGGATGTGGGCTGAACGTGCGGGAGCCCAGCTTTAACTCGTGGGAAAAAGTGCCACCCTGTCTGCTCAAAATAATTAACTTCCTTTAAACTTAGCTTTCACTCTAATCCTTAAACTCTATATTGTTCTTATTTTTCATAAGCCATTAATCTGTCAAGTAAATGTGCCAACAGAAAAGTTTCTAACTGTCTGTTTGATTTTAATTTGAATTCTTGTCAACTTAGTTTAGTAGATCAGAGCTAATATCGATACAAATGTTTAATGTACTTTTATGATAATTTCAATAAAAGGTCTATTTTCTGGTGGACCAACATAAATTGAAGTCTCTCGTGAAATTACATTTCTGGCTAATCACTTTAAAGCAATTCAATACCGGAAAAAGGGTGAACTCGCGAAACTGATGAAAAGTTTGTGCAGATAAGACCTGCTCGGACCTTTCATCCAAACTATAGGTAAGTCAGTAAGCTGACCTCGTAAGTGTTTAATTACACAAATGGCCTATAGATTGTTACATTGCCCAAATCCTTGTCTTGTAGAAGTCGTTTTTTGACAGTTTCTACTGCTTCAGAAATGGGTATGCATGTGAACAGCGAAGTCACATCATACGATATAAGAGTTTCTCCCCAATTGAGAAAGCTTATCGGATGATGAGCGAAACGTCTTGTTTGTTACAAATAAAGTCCAGTTGTTCTGTATTGAACACCTTTTTTGATAAAGTACTGTAGTTGTTTCAACTGTGCCTTACTTCAACTGGCAACATCAGGTACTGCATCAAAGTAGGCGTTAACAGAACCTGAAAGTTATGCACCATAACTCATGTTCCCTGAAGGAAGCGAACGAGGTGCAACATATTTGCTTTGGGAATTGCGCCCCCGCATGATTACCTGAAGGAATATACTCACGCCTTTACGGCTAGGGGCGTCACCGCCGCGCCAGAGGCCCCGCCCTCTGGGTACTTAAGCGGCTTGCACCCCTCCATCTTTTTCTAAAATTGCACTTCACCAAGCTTTCAGCATTGAAAAGGGCCAGATATGTTGCACCTTGTTCCGTTCCTTCAGGGAACATGAGTTATGGTGGATAACTTTCAGTTCCCTTTCAGTCTGGTCTCTCGGTGCAACATACTTGCTATGGGAACGCAATCCATTCACGCCCTTGAAATGCTCAGCAAAGTGCATGTGAGAACATCCATCCTAAAAGACAGGTATCTCCCAGCTGCTTTCTGCAGGGAATGTAGAAAGCACATGCTAAGAGGAAAAAATGCCAAATGTAAAAAACACCAACGTAATGTTTCTACTGGGCATATATATAATCAATTCACGCCCTTGAAATGCTCAGTAAAATGCATGCTAGAGTGAACGTCTGCCCTTGACCAGCAGGAATCTGAAGGCTACTTTCTACTGTATGTTAGAAAGAACAACCTGAGTGACATCACCCGTAACAACATCCAAACTGTAATGCTTTGCAAAAGTGTTCAATGAGCTCCAGTTTGCTGCAGCGCAGATGTCTGCAATTGGTACACCCTTGAATAATGACCAGGAAGTGGCCAAGCCCCGAGTGGAGTGAGCATGCACTTCAGAGGGCACCTGTTGACCTTTGCTACTGTACGCCTTTTTAATGGCCTCAGTCACCCAATGTGAGAGGCGTTGTTTCGATAAGGCCTTCCCGGTAGCAGGTACTGCAAAGCTGATGAACAGTTGGTTTGTTTTTCTCCATTCGGCTGTTCTCTGCATGTAAGTGCGTAAAGCTAGCCTGGCCCTCGCCTTCCTGCACAGCTCCGCTCAATTCTCATTTCCCTTCGCTGCACAGTCTGGGACTTCTCTCATAGACAACGATTTCTCTGGTAGATTTTTGACCGGACCAATCAGAGAACAGAAAGTGCGGAGTTTTTGGCCCCTAACCCACGCTCCCACGTGTCCCAGCGTAGCCGGCGAGCATTCACATGTTCTCATTCAAAGTGATGCAAAGCGATGTAGGACTGTTTTATCCATCCATCCATCCATTTTCTTCCGCTTATCCGAGGTCGGGTCGCGGGAGTAGCAACCTAAGTAGGGAGGCCCAGACTTCCCTCTCCCCAGCCACTTGGAGCAGCTCCTCTGGGGGAATCCCAAGGCGTTCCCAGGCCAGCCGAGAAACATAGTCCCTCCAGCGTGTCCTGGGTCTTCCTCTGGGTCTCCTCCCGGTGGGACATGCCCGGAACACCTCACCAGGGAGGCGTCCAGGAGGCATCCTAACCAGATGCCCGAGCCACCTCAACTGGCTCCTCTCGATGTGGAGAAGCAGCGGCTCTACTCCGAGTCCCTCCCGGATGACTGAGCTTCTCACCCTATCTCTAAGGGAGAGTCCAGACACCCTGCAGAGAAAACTCATTTCAGCCGCTTGTATCCGAGATCTCGTTCTTTCGGTCATAACCCAGAGTTCATGACCATAGATGAGGGTAGGAACATAGATTGATCGGTAAATCTGTCCCAAGTCCCATCAGATTTTTTTCTGTCCCAAGTCCCATCAGATTTTCTGGTCTTCTGGTGTGTGTGACCAGCAATCCATGGTTTTATTTTATTTTATTAGGACGTTTTATTAACATATAAACACAGAGCAACGGCAGCGAGAGAAAATTCAGCAGGAGGCGGAGCTGTAGCAGACCACGGGGGAGCAGCCATCAGCAGAGGCCACGCCTCCAGAAGGAATCGTTTCTCTATAACAGAAAGTCCAGACCCTAGTCTGAAGCGAAGTGAAGGACAAGTGTCTGGTTTTAACCAGACTA
>JBBPBX010028300.1:0-11258 GCA_038048925.1 Garcialebias charrua
GGCCGCCACGTGTCTCGTAAGTCCGGAATTTCGCTCGTAAGTTGGAACGGTTTTGCTAGCGCGACTACAAACACTCGTTTTTCATCGAAAAACTGCTTACGAGTGCATAAAAATGATCGGAAACGTGTGTCCACATGTTTAGCTAACGAACTGTGGTGAAAAAACACAGAAAAATTCTGTATTTTTTGCGTTTTTTCCAAAAATTCGCCAGCTCGTAAGTCCGGAACCTCGTAGGTCAGAGCGCTCGTAAGTCGGGGACTACCTGTATAACTGGTTTAACAGTGAAACCGAAGACCTATTCAAAAGCTGTGAAGGGTCCGGCAACAACAGAGGACGCATCTCATCAAGATATACGGACATTGGAAAACCAAGTTATATCATTTCTGGAGGACAAAAACATTAATATCAACCATGAGGATGTATCTATCTGCTATACTTTGCCAGGACAAGATAAAATCAAACCAGCAATAGTAGTTAGATTTGTAAGCAGGAAACTTAGAAATAATGTGTTGATGCAGGCAAAAAAACTAAAGGACACAAAGGTATATATGAATGAGCATCTGACAAAACAGAATGCCAACATTGCATGGGAGGCAAGGTTGTTAAAAAAACAAAACATAATAATATCAACATGGACGAGAAATGGATATGTTTGGCTCAAAGTCAACGAACAATCACAGCCCAAAATAATAAAGGAAATGAAGGACTTGGAAAAATTTAAATAATCCAGGAAAATGGCAACCTTCAAGTCATCAAATTATATTTCATATAAAATTTATAAAATTTTAATTGTTAAAACATTAGTTCGATGAATGGATGTTTTTGACAATGACAGAATATATTGAATCTGAATCGAAAATATATAATGTTGATGATCTGATTGATCCTGGTTTTTTTCCAACAATAGAGGGTTGTGATTATTATAGTGAACAACAATTCAATGATTTTAGCTTGACAAAATCTGGCTTATCCATAATTCATTTCAATTGTAGAAGTATAAATGCAAATATTTCCAAAATTACTGATTATTTAAAGCAACTTGATAGAACATTTACAATAATTGCATTGTCTGAGACGTGGTTAAAGGATGATAATATAATTAATGCACAAATCGATGGGTATGAATTGTATACAATGAACAGATATAAAAAAAGAGGTGGTGGTGTGGCACTTTTTGTAAAAAGTACTATAAAATGTAATTTAATCAGGGAAATGTCAATAAATGATGAGAAATTAATTGAAATGATAACTATTGAAATAATTAATAAAAATGACAGAAATATCATTATAAGTTGTGTATACAGACCACCCGGATCAAATATTGAGTCATTCACAGATAAAATTATTGAGTTATTTGACAAGAGATGCAATAAAACAATTTTTCTTTGTGGAGACTTTAATATTGATTTCAGAGTCAGAGTCAGAGTCAGGTCAGAGAGAATTTATTGTAATTTGCACCGCATGTAGTACATGTGTTGAAAACGAGATTATGTACACAGGGTCCCAGTTACATCCAACAACAAATGCAAGAGAAAAACAATAATAACATCTAGGATTAACTAAGAGAGACATCAGCTAGTAATACACTAAGCCCTAATGTAGTAGAAAAACATCATTATAAACAGCAGCACGAACATGAGCAGATGGTCACAGATGAACGCAGATAGTCACAGATGAACGCAGCAACAAGAAACAGATCAGTATCAGCATGATGTGACATTTTGCAGTGTTTATTCTTATTATTTATTTATTCATGAGTCTGACAGCCTCAGGGTAGAAGCTGTTCCTCAGTCTAGTGGTTCTACATTTGATGCTCCTCAACCTCCGTCCCGAGGGGAGTGGTGCAAAGAGTGAGTGTGCTGGGTGAGTGAGGTCTTTCATGATGCAGGTGGCTCTTTTTCTGCATCTGGAGGTGTAAATGTCTGTGATGGTGGGGAGACTGACTCCAACAACTTCTGTGCAGCCTTCACCACTCTCTGTAGAGCTTTCCTCTCTGCAACTGTGCAGCCTCCATGCCACACGTTGATGCTGGAGCACAGGACGCTCTCCACTGCACACCTGTAGAACGAGGTGAGGACTGAGCTTCTCAGACCAGCTCGTCTCAGCCGTCTGAGGAAGTAGAGTCTCTGATGACCTTTCTTGATCAGGCTGGTGGTGTTATTGCTCCAGCTGAGGTTATCATTCAAGTGTACACCCAGGTACTTGTAGCTGGAGACCACCTCCACCGCAGATCCACCTATATACAGTGGGGTGTGGGTGTGTTTGTTCCTTCTGAAGTCCACAATCATCTCCTTCGTCTTCTTCACATTCATGTGAAGGTTGTTCTCTTTGCACCAGCTCTCCAGATGTTCCACCTCCTGTCTGTAGCTGGATTCATCATTATCTGTGATGCATCCCACCACAGCTGTATCATCTGCAAACTTAACAATATGACAGCCTGGAAGTGTGGCTGTACAATCATATGTGAGCAGAGTGAACAGAAGAGGGCTCAGCACACATCCTTGAGGAGAGCCAGTGCTGAGGGTGATGGTGGAAGAGGAGAAGTTGTGGATCTTCACGGACTGTGGTCTGTTTGTTAAGAAGTCTAGTACCCAGTTACAAATAGAGGGGCTTAGTCCAAGTGTAGATAGTTTGTCTATCAGAGTTTGGGGGATCATGGTGTTGAAGGCAGATGTGAAGTCCACAAAGAGCAGACGCACGTATGAGTCCTTCTGATCCAGGTGGGTGAGAGCAGTGTGGACCACAGAGGAGATGGCGTCCTCTGTTGATCGGTTCTCACGGTATGCATATTGATGAGGGTCCTCGCTGATGTTGACGGTTGTCTTGATGTGGGACATGACCAGTTTCTCAAAACATTTAGCGACTATCGGGGTGAGGGCCACCGGTCTATAGTCATTCAGACCAGTCACTGTGGAGCTTTTTGGGACTGGGATGATGGTGGCGGTCTTCAGGCAGGTGGGAACTGACTCCAGTGAAAGTGAGGTGGTGAAGATGTCAGCCAGCACCTCACAGAGCTGGTCCGCACATTCCTTCAGAACTTTCCCTGGGATTCCCTGGGATTTTGGAATACAGAAAGATTCTAACAATGTTGGTTCATTTATAGACTCAATGCATTCCCTAAATCTTTATCATTTAATTTCAAAGCCAACAAGAATCACGTCTCATAGTGCTACTATAATTGACAATATTTTTACAAATGCCACAAATGGAAATGTGACTGGTGGTATCTTAATGAGTGATCTTAGTGATCATTTACCGGTGTTTACCATCTTCAAGAAGTTTCAATCAACAAAAAAAATAATCCCATGTACAACAAAAATAATAAACACATCTAAGAAAGCCTTAGATAAGTTGAAAGATGATTTAATTGAACAAAACTGGGATAGTGTTTATGTTGATGATGTAAATAAATCATATGATGCATTCATGAATATCCTTGAAGCTTTATATAAAAAAAATTGTATTATAAAAAATTACACCAAGAAGAAAGTTGTTGACCAGCAATGGATGACGAAGGGATTGAGAAATGCTTGTAAAAAGAAAAATCATTTGTATTCATGTTTCCTGAAATGTAGAACACGGGAAGCTGAAAATAGATATAAACAATATAAAAACAAATTAGTTGGGATTATAAGAAAACATAAGAAAGAATATTATAGTGACTTATTGAATAAAAGTAACGGAGACATGAAAGCCACATGGCGGGTAGTGAATAATGCTCTACAAAAAAATACAAATAAAACAAGCATTTCACAAACCTTTACAATGGATAACAAGAAAGTACACGATGAAAATGTAATTGTAAATGGATTCAATCATTACTTTGTTGACGTTGGAACCAACCTTGCTGCAACGATACCTAAGGTGAATAAGGATGTGAATTATTTAATTGATGATTACCCTGAAAGTATGTTCCTGCATGGAACTGATAAATATGAAATAATGAATGTCGTTAATAAATTTTTGGACAAAAGATCAAAGGATTATATGGAAATGGATATGATGTTTGTAAAGCACATACTGGGACATGTAATCGAACCATTTACATATATTTGCAATTTATCATTTACAAAAGGAGTATTTCCTGACAAAATGAAGGTGGCCAAGGTGGTACCTCTGTTTAAAGGAGGTGACAAATGTGAGTTTAATAACTATCGACCGATATCCTTGTTACCACAGTTTTCTAAAATATTGGAGAAATTATTTAGTAACAGATTAGACCAATTTATTGAAAAACAAAATATTTTAACCAATAGCCAATATGGTTTCAGAGCAAAAAATTCTACATCCATGGCGCTTGTGGATTTTATTGAACAAGTAACAACTGCTGTGGACCAAAAACAGTATTGTGTGAGTGTGTTTGTTGACCTAAAAAAGGCGTTTGATACGGTCGATCATAACATTCTTTCTGAGAAATTGTATAAATATGGTATCAGAGGATTGACTCTGAAATGGGTGTGCAGTTACTTAAATAACAGGAAACAATTTGTGCAGATAAATGATGTAAGATCAGATTACTGCACCATTACATGTGGAGTACCTCAAGGATCTGTAATTGGTCCAAAGTTGTTCATCCTGTATGTAAATGATTTGGTTAAGGCGTCCAGTCTCCTTAAATGTGTTCTTTTTGCAGATGACACAACTTTTTTTTGTTCTGGTATGAATGTTGAACAGTTATTGAACTTAATGATGATTGAGTTTAATAAAATTCAAAATTGGTTTAGACTCAACAAAGTATCGTTAAACTTAGATAAGACTAATTATATGATATTCAGCAATAAAAATAAAAATATTGATGTTTCATTCAAGATTGACAATTCAGAAATCTGTAGAGTATATGAGGCGAAGTTTTTGGGTGTCATCATTGATGATAAATTATCATGGAAGCAACACATAAATTCAGTTAAAACGAAAATATCAAAATCTGTTGCAATTTTTTATAGAGTCAGGTATCTACTGAATGATAAAGCCTTGTGTTTGTTGTACAATACAATTGTTGTGCCACATCTGATTTACTGTATTAATGTTTGGGGAAAAGCATGCAAAACAATCACGATGCCCATATTTATATTACAGAAGAGAATTATAAGAATTATCAAGGGTAAACATTATTGTCATCCTTCGAATATATTATTTTGTGAACTGAAGTTTTTGAAGTTCCCTGATTTAGTGGATTATAACATCTTGTCATTTATGTATAGAGCGCATCATAATGCATTACCTTCCAATATCCAAAATAATTATGTGAAAAGATCCAGCAATTATAATCTTAAGGGGAAGGATGTTTTTCTTAAACCGCAATTCAGAACCAGTTTGAAGGGAAGATCTACCCTAATTCAAGGTGTTAGACTGTGGAACGATTTAGAGTTAGAGGTTAAGGAAGCTAAATCAATCTCAATATTTAAGAAACTGGTAAAAGTCCATATGTTAAAAAAAATATATGAATGTATTTTATGAAAAGTGTTAGAAAACTGAAATATCGCTTGAGTTATTTATGTGTTTTGAATTTTTTTTTTAATTTATTTGTTTATTTGAATGGTTTATTGGATAANTTATTGTCATCCTTCAAATATATTATTTTGTGAACTGAAGTTTTTGAAGTTCCCTGATTTAGTGGATTATAACATCTTGTCATTTATGTATAGAGCGCATCATAATGCATTACCTTCCAATATCCAAAATAATTATGTGAAAAGATCCAGCAATTATAATCTTAAGGGGAAGGATGTTTTTCTTAAACCACAATTCAGAACCAGTTTGAAGGGAAGATCTACCCTAATTCAAGGTGTTAGACTGTGGAACGATTTAGAGTTAGCTGTTAAGGAAGCTAAATCCATCTCAATATTTAAGAAACTGGTAAAAGTCCATATGTTAAAAAAATATATGAATGTATTTTATGAAAAGTGTTAGAAAACTGAAATATCGCTTGAATTATTTATGTGTTTTGAATTTTTTTGAATTTGTTTATTTGAATGGTTTATTGGATAACAAAGGAGCAGATATTATAAGATTTTTTTCTTCATCTGCTGCCTTTCATTTTATACATACTATGTTTTGTAGTTAGAGATATGTTCATTGTTATGTTATGTATTTTAATTTTTGTTATGAAATGAATAAAGACTTCTAAAAAAAAAATATATATATATATATATATACATATATATATATATATAATATATATATATATATATATATATATATATATATATATATATATATATATATATATATACAGGTAGCCCTCGAGGTACGTCAGGGATTGGGACCTACGTGTGTGACTTAGGTCGATGTTGTCGTACCTCGCGGACCAAAAACACATGCCTATCGTAGGTCCGCGTTACTGACATAGGTCGCGGCTATACCGCTAACGGAGCGCCGCACACATATTTAATGGCATGAGACTGAACAAGCAGACATACTAGGCCATGAACATGCACAGAACTGTACAGTAAATGAATACAGTACTGTACAATAAATAAAAAATATAATGTCTTACTTTGAGCCGGTGGCCCCGACTGCCAGGCGGACATTTGCGGCGAGCTCCCGGCCGCAGATGGCCGCTCCGCGGCATGTCGGCTCGGTGTCTTCGCCTGTGTTAGCTGCTTTGTTAGCTGCTGTCGTTAGCATGTCGGGCGGCGTTGTGGCCGCCGATCGCGGGGCGATCCGCGGCTGCTCCTCCGGACCTGAGACGTCCACAGAGTTGACCGAGTGTTTCCAGCTAATTTATCCGTATGAGGCAACCCTGATCGGGCACACGGAGCCAGCTGACAGTAGCCTCTGGAGCTCCATTGACTGCAGTACAGTTGTAAAATGGCGACCGGAAGTGGCGAGCGGAAACCGGAAGTTGCGTAAATACGATAAATTTCTAATCAAAACGTAAAATTAATAATTATACTTTATTTATAAAGCCATTTAAAACAACCACAGCTGCAACAAAGTGCTATACACATGAAATTAATAACTTTTAAACACACACAAAAAAATAATAATAATAATTTTTTTTTTTTTTATCATATTTTTATTAAATATGATAAAATCGTAAGTCTGAGTTGCCGTAGGTCGCAGGTGTCGTACCTCGAGGGTTTCCTGTATATACACTGTATATGTATAGGGTGTGTTCTAACTATAGGGGGATCACACTCTTAAGCCTCCCTGGTAAGGTCTATTCAGGGGTTCTGGAGAGGAGGGTCCGTCGGATAGTCGAACCTCAGATTCAGGAGGAGCAGTGTGGTTTCCGTGCTGGTCGTGGAACACTGGACCAGCTCTACACCCTCAACAGGGTCCTGGAGGGCGCGTGGGAGTTTGCCCAACCAGTGTACAGGTAACCCCCGATTTACGAACGAGTTTGGGACCTAAGAACGGTTCGCAGGTCGATCTGTTCGCAGGTCAGACCTTCCGTACCCTCGTCACTCGGGGATGTCCTGTATTTTTTTTTTTTTGTGGTACCAAGTACTGTACAGTACGTACTTCGCCTATCCTAACACACCTAACACAGTGTAATTAATTAATACAGTACAGTAATAAAAATATAAATTAAATAAAAATATAATTTCTTACTTGGAGGTGGTCAAAGCCGCTGCTGCGTCCCGTGTTAGCTCCCTTGTTAGCTTCTGGAGCTAGCCAGGCCGGAGGTGTTCTCGCGGCGGCCTGGCACCATCGGCGATAAATCTGCAGCTGCCTGAGACATCCACAAAGTTCACAGAGACGTTTCCAGCTCGTAATTAATCCATATGAAGCCATCCTGGTCACCAGTCTTCCAAACCTGGCTGCCTGCAGCCGTAACTATGACCTAAGATGGCGTCCGGTGTTAGCTTCTGGAGCTAGCCAGGCCGGAGGTGTTCCCGCGGCGGCCTGGCACGATCTGCGATAAATCCGCTGCTGCCTTAGACATCCACAAAGTTCACAGAGACGTTTCCAGCTCGTAATTAATCCATATGAAGCCATCCTGGTCACCAGTCTTCGGGCCGGCTCCCGGCAGCTAGCCTAAAATGGCGTCCGGTGTTCTACATGAATTTGTGACCGGAGACCCCAGTGACTGAACCTAAAACGCCGTCCGGTGTTCTACATTAATTTGTGACCGTGTAAACTGAAGACCTACTTCCTGTTGCCCAAGATTGCTCAAAAATGATCAGAAATGATCTTTTTTATCATAATTATTATTTATAAAGCCTTTAAAACAACCATAGCTGCAACAAAGTGATGTACACATGAAATTAAGAACATTTAAACACAAAAAAAAAAAAATTTTTTTTTTTTTTTTTTTAATACAGTAATTTCATATTTTTATTAAATATGATATGTTCGTAGGTCCCGTGGTTCGCAGGTCGATGGGGTCGTAGGTCGGGGGTCACCTGTACATGTGCTTTGTGGACTTGGAAAAGGCATTCGACCGCGTCCCTCGGGGGGTTCTGTGGGGGGTACTCCGGGAGTATGGGGTACCAGGCCCATTGATATGGGCTGTTAGGTCCCTGTACGACCGGTGTCAGAGCTTGGTCCGCATTGCCGGCAGTAAGTCAGGCTCGTTTCCAGTGAGAGTTGGACTCCGCCAAGGTTGCCCTTTGTCACCGATTCTGTTCATAACTTTTATGGACAGAATTTCTAGGCGCAGCCAAGGTGTTGAGAGGATCCGTTTTGGTGGCCTTAGAATCACTTCTCTGTTTTTTGCAGATGATGTGGTCCTATTGGCTTCATCAGATCGTGATCTACAGCTTTCACTGGAGCGGTTTGCAGCCGAGTGTGATGCGGCCGGGATGAGGATCAGTTCCTCCAAATCCGAGGCCATGGTCTTGAGCCGGAAAAGGGTAGCATGCCCTCTCCGGGTCGGGGAGGAGGTCCTGCCCCAAGTGGAGGAGTTTAAGTATCTCGGGTCTTGTTCACGAATGAGGGAAAACTGGAGCGTGAGATCGATAGGCGGATAGGTGCAGCGTCCGCAGTGAAGCGGGCGCTGTACCGGTCTGTCGTGGTGAAGAGAGAGCTGAGTCAAAAGGCAAAGCTCTCAATTTACCGATCGATCTACGTTCCCACCCTCATCTATGGTCATGAGCTTTGGGTTATGACCGAAAGAACAAGATCTCGGATACAAGCGGCTGAAATGAGTTTTCTCCGCAGGGTGGCTGGACTCTCCCTTAGAGATAGGGTGAGAAGCTCAGTCATCCGGGAGGGACTCGGAGTAGAGCCGCTGCTTCTCCACATCGAGAGGAGCCAGTTGAGGTGGCTCGGGCATCTGGTTAGGATGCCTCCTGGACGCCTCCCTGGTGAGGTGTTCCGGGCATGTCCCACCGGGAGGAGACCCAGAGGAAGACCCAGGACACGCTGGAGGGACTATGTTTCTCGGCTGGCCTGGGAACGCCTTGGGATTCCCCCAGAGGAGCTGCTCCAAGTGGCTGGGGAGAGGGAAGTCTGGGCCTCCCTACTTAGGCTGCTACCCCCGCGACCCGACCCCGGATAAGCGGAAGAAAATGGATGGATGGATGAAACAAAAACAGCTACATTATAAAGCAAAGTAAAACACTAGTAATAATACGCTCATTCTCAATCAGTTCATCTGGACAGTTTCTTTTTAGTAGAAACGTTTCACCCTCACTCCAGAGGGCTTCGTCAGTCAGAGCAGTCCAAAGCAAACTGAAGCTACCCCACCAAGTAAACAACTTAAGTGGACCAACCAGTTTGCTGTAGCCAAGATGGTTTCTGGGGGCTTGTCCCTCGTCGACTCCTCCCAGGCAGGTAGCTTCAGTTTGCTTTGGACTGCTCTGACTGACGAAGCCCTCTGGAGTGAGGGTGAAACGTTTCTACTAAAAAGAAACTGTCCAGATGAACTGATTGAGAATGAGCGGATTTGATACCTGGACTATTGAGAATGAACTTTCTGGACTAGTAATAATAGTATTAGCTTAGGTTGACTAATAATGTATACTGGAAATGGACTTTTATAAGATGCTGGTCAATTCAGTGTTTCACATATAAAAAATAAAGTTCATGCTCAAAATGTATATTTTTTTAAATTCTCAGTATCTCTGATAATTGTTAGATGAAAGATTTTACCACCGTTTTATCAGCTCGTTTTTATTAAGCTAGCAAGCACACAGCCTTTTATTAAAACATGAATACATTTTGAACTAGCAGGAAGAGAAGCTTCAGCGGAGATGTGTTATACTGTGGTGGGGAACAAGCAGGGAAAACTGTACTGAAGGTTCTGAATGTTCTAATGTCAGGGATATTAATATTAATTCAGACTTAACACCTTTCAGATCTCCCTTTTCTCATTTATTGCTGTATTTCGAGAATTATTTGACCCACATATTTTTGTTGATTTGAAATATGAGGCCATAAAAGGCTTGTAATACATGAAATTGACATGCAAAGTGAGGACGTTGTAATAAAAAACATTTTTACACTCTGTCATAATCATTTCAACTCTTTGTCTCAAAATGGGACGTCAACCCTGTAAAACAAGCAGGAGCCCAACACATTAAAAAGTGCATCGATTGCTTGTAGGACATCTACAGGCAGTGTGTCCATTTTAATGTCCAACATATTTACATCTCACTCTGAAGCTTTGGCACAGCTTCCAAAGATATCTGGCTCATTGTCACTGCAGTAATTAACACAAACAGGAGTCAGTGAGGTTTCTGTGAATAACAACACGCTGCGTGTTTTAACTGTGACGTATAAACAGTATGCCTGTTTGTTTAGCAGAAATATTCTGATTGCATTGAGACAGATTATGTGATTTGGTGATCAGGACGAGTGTTTACACAGTTACATGATTGTGACTAACTCTGTTTGTGATCTGAAGGATTTAATTTCCATTTGTGTTCAGTGTTTTCTGAGTGTGGTTTCACATGTCCTTAAGACCAGGATGTTAATAACAGACAAAAAGAGGGGTCAGAGTATTTTTTTATTGAAAAAATACAATTTGTGCCATTACTGCTTTTTTTTTTTTTGCATGATAAATAATACATTTACCTTTTTAAAGTAAGAATATGCTAGAAATAAAACATGTTAGGTACACCATAAAATGTGCGAAAATCAATATTTCAATGAGAAAATTTAAACAAGACTCATTTGGTTTACATCATTCACTTTGATGTGACTACTGGTGTACTATATGAACTGTTTTACAGTGACATTTACATGACATGAATAATAAAGACATGTTTTCATACAGTGCAGGCTATTAACTCACTGATTAAAAAAGTGTCATTTAAAGAAAAAAAAAATCTTACTGAACTTTTTAAGCTGAAATGTACGGAAGGGTA